>CM035423.1:13635337-13660337 GCA_020310875.1 Ceratopteris richardii
ATCTTTAGTGATTTAGCATTGCTTCCTTAATCATCAATACCTGTGTCTTGAGACAAAATATCTGAATCCTTTTTTTATTAGCATTGCAGTTGCTAATAGCTTTCACTATAAGTCTTCAGGTTCCCATATTGTAGAATAAGATTAGATGATCTATAAAAAAAACTTTTCTGAAAGCATTTAGGACTCATAATCTTCTGCAACATAACAAGTATCTTCTTCTATTCTTCTGCAACACAAATATGAAAGAATCTGAATCTTTGACTTACTTCCTCCAATGCTAAGAATCTTCATAAACAAAGGATAGAAAACTGACTCATAAATACTCAAGATCTTCATGATCATTCAAGATCATCCAAGATCATACAAGATCATACAAGATCATACAAGATCATCCAAGATCAATGATCTCTCCTGTTTAGAATCTTCTCTCATCAAACCTTCATGACTGAATATTTGATTTGTTACCTGAATGTCTCCAAGTGTCCATGCTTCTTACAAAGTTGTAAATTTTTTTTTTGTCAAACAAATCCTTCCTAAGAATTTGCAATTCCTACTTGAAACATAAGTGGACAAATTTCTCACCTTGAGAATTCCAAATTTTCCAAGTTGATACTAACGAGTGATAGGATCTGATGGAACACCTTTTTGAATACAAGCATGTATCCAAAAATCAAGACAATCATAGAAAGTAGATTCTCCATTGACTTGTACATCAGCAAAAATGAATTTTTTGAATTTGTTGAAAATACTAAATATGAGGTTACTTTTCCAAACACGAAACCTCAACCCAAGTCTTTAACATCTGCTACAAAAAACTCTTTTACCTCAAGAGTTAGATAAAGAAGAAATATACTTCTCTGCAACTTGTCATATACCAAGTATCTCTGATTTGACACTTCAAGAATTCTTTGAGGGAACATATAGGCTGCCTGCTCAAAATTTTCAACTTATATATAACTCATACATATGAGTTAAAACATACAAGTTGTCTTTAGAATCTACTACTTTTCTTTCTCTCAATGCAATTCTTTGTCAAAACCTACTAAAACATCAACAAGTATAGTGCAAAACAAGAAATTGCTTCTTCTTTAGACTATCTTCATACAAAATGTTCTCGTAGGCTTGTCTTTGGATGTAGAGGGTAAAAATAGGAAAGTATATGGAAAATATGAGAGAAAAGGAAGTCTTACTTTTCTTTTGGAAATGATGGACTTTCTTCTTCTACATCTTTCTTCCACCTGATGATGTCAACATCTTCAAACTTCTCTTCCATACCTTTTGTTCTCTTCATCTTGAAGTAGCAAACACTCTTAACTTCTTCAAATGAAATCTTTCTCTTCATCTAATGCTAAGAGTAAGAGACAAAACAAACATGGTATACAAATGGAAGTGAATATAGAATCATGTTTTATCATCTCGTAATATCTCTGAATCAAAACTTTGCTTCAAACGTGACTGATATGAGTGAATTCACCAACCTTTTCCTTGAGTTGGCTGAATGTTGAATTACCTTTCTGGAGTTACCTCTCTAGATCCCTAGATCACATTTTGTATCTAGATAAAAAACTTCCAACCAACTTACAAGATTGGCTGAAAACAAAATTGATGCTCTCCACATTTGTCTTCTTAGATAAGCTTTCTTGCCATGAAAGAGACCTCACAAAACTCTCTAAAAAGCACCTCTAGATACATGTTTCGATGTAGCCTTTAACTTTCAAATAATGAAAGTGTATAAAAGCACTGCTTGAATCCTTCAAATCTCTTCATAACTGCTCCTCTAAGATATGACCTGCAAATGATAATCTAATAGTAGAAATTGATACTTGTGATTTGATGTTGATCTGATTCCTTCATCTTCTCTAAACCATTGTTCTTCCTTGAATTTGAAGTAGCCTTCTCTTCATCAAGTCAGGGTCTTCAAACAATACTTTTGTAAAGCATTTGCATACTCTTCCAAAAATATTCGGCTCCTAATAGATCATCAACTTCATACTTCACAATGATGAATAAACATGTGACTGAATTGTCTAATTCTCAAATCTCTACTCATCTAGATTAAGTGTGTATGTCAAATGTTAGCAGATGCTCTTAAATCATATGTTGTAAACCTGGAATTCTGAGAACCTGGGAATCTGAATGAGCCTTAATGATCTGATGCCAAAGCCCTAAAGCTCTGATACCAAATGTTGGAAATTAGGTAGGCCCGTAGCTCATATCACATGTCCATGGTTCCATACGTCCATCATATACAACATAGACAAAACATGAACATCCCACACTTAATCATACAAATGATGAGACAAAGATAGAGAGAGACTAGACAACATGTGTAAAGTGTTTCGTAAGCCAAGGCTTACTCACACTATCATATATACCAATGTTCAATGTACAATGTGGGAGCAAAACTCTCAATCACTCTATGTGAACAGAAATAGATGGATGAGTGAATGTACAAATGTAACAAACATATTTAGATGTATGAACAGAAATCTGAATATATATGAGATGTGTGACCTAATAGGTTGTAGAAGAGTGAATATGAGTGACACAAAGAGGAAGGATCGGTCTAAAAATAATAATCAACAAACCCTCATCTAACCTTAGGCTATGGAAGACCCTAAGTGAGATACGTGTGTGAAAAGATCACATACTTAAAAGGTAGCAAAGAATGCTAACAAGTTTGTTGAGCTTCTTTAACACCTCATCCAAATATGCATAAAGCATAACCGTACGGACTCTCTTGTATCTATGCCAAATAGGACTCCTCCTTATATGGATGTTATTGCCTCCATAAACTCCAAGTAGTACCTGTGTGCATAAAGAGAATATGTACTTGAATTCTTAACATAAGATGTAAATCTTATGTTAACCACCATCCAATGTCTTTAAAGTAAACTGAAATCTTCATGTCAAAGACAATCTTCAAATACACCATGTAGATGGCCGATCCTCACCACCAAGGTGCTAATGACCAAGTCCTCTCCATGAGCAAGAGTGTGAGCACACTCTTCTCCTCCAAGAAGAACTCCATAGCCGCTCCTCAACATGCTCCAAGTTAGCACCATGGCTGCCCCATGTGCTAGAAGAAACACCACCTCTATTGAGGTCCAAGCACCAAGGCTTGTGTTGAACACTACGTGAAGGATAAAAGCCAATGAGCTAAGCACTTGTTTATATAGCTTTGTTTATCCCATGAAAAGCTCCTCAAAAGCTATTGCTTCAATAAAGCATAACAAAAAACATAGGATCGTAAGCTTTATCGCGATCCATCTTTGCTCGTCACACGTTTATGAGAAAAGCTATATAATAAAAATCTTATCGCGCTGCCGATCGGGGGATTTGTACCCAGGCGACCTGTTTGATAGCACAATGTTGTAACCACGTTGCTGCCCACTTTTTCTTCTATAACACTTGCAAGAGATAATTATTATATTCTACCAGTTCTGGACAATACTTGACCATGGACAATGTCCTATATGACATTGTATTCCAACATATATGCCCAAGCAGGAGAACATTGTAGACCTTTTTACAAAGGCTCTGCCTAGGGAGAAGTTTGAAGCTTTACGAAAAGCTTTGGGCTTACTTCCTTTTGTGGATTGATTCCACATAGCTTGGCACTCCCTTATAGTTACTTTCATTCTGATTTGAACTTTGTTGATTGTGCCAACAATCATAAGCTAGATGATTTATCAAGCCATAAATCCAACATGTTTTTTGTTATTATTCTCACTACCTCTTCCTCTTCCATTTCCTCTGCCTTTTCCTCTCCCATTACCTCTTTGTTTTACATAATTAGCCTGAGAAGTCAATTCTTCTTCATCCTTTGCTTTTCCTTTATCTCCATTCTTCTTATTCTTTGCATGCATATAAGATTTTTGTCCTTTATTTCCATCTGACTTCAAGTCTTTCTCAAACGTGTGTATCAATCAAAGTAATTGGTTTAGATATAGTACAAAATGATTTAAAGAGAGTTGAGTTGATAATACAAAATGTTTCCACTTTTCATTTCCTTTGAACCCTACAAGTAATTGTGCAAGCAACCTATGATCTTCAATGTCTTTATCTATAGATCCAAAGCTATCTAGCAAGTGTTTCATCTTAGTGACATAATCACTAATGCTTTGACTTTGCTTCTTTTGAATGTTGTAAATTTTGACCACAAGCTGGATTTCCTAGCTTTAGTGGTGTTTTGGAAGTGATCTTCCAATACATTCATGTCTTTAGTTTTTTCCAACCCTATGATATGTGGTAGCAAATGATCTATGATAGTGTTGTATATATAGGCTCTTACACTTCCACCTTTCTTTTGACATAGCTTTAAAGCTTCTAGCTCTTGTTTCTTTGGTTGACTATCATCTTCAGATATAGGCTTTTCTTCTTCACCTTTTGTAGATATTTAATCTTGAGGATGATTTCAAAGTAGTTATCTGATTCCTTTTGTTGTTATATTTAATGGAGCCATCTGAGTTCTTCTTCAATTTGTAGATCCATCTTGAGCCTATTACTTTCATTGATGGAGACTTGGGAACCAACTCCCAAGTGTTATTTTCCTCTAGAGCTTCAATTTCTTCTTCCATTGCATGCCTCCATTCTGATTTCTTCTTTGCTTCCTCAAATATTGAAGGTTCCTCTTGATTTATGTCCTCTGCTGATAGATCGAATGTTTATTGACTAGAAAACTATCAAACCCATACCTTTTTGGTTTTCTTTTCTCCCTGATGGACCTTCTTAGGCCATGATGTGATGATTTTGCCTCTTGTCCAAGTTCCTGCACTTTTGCTTTACCTTTAGACTTGCACATTTTGAGTTTTTCATACTAAGTTGCTTTGTCATCTTTTGAGGTATCCTGCTCCTCAACTTTAAAAGAATTATCCTTGACAAATTTTGGAAAATCTTCTTCGAGATCATGAGGTAGGTTGACCTTTCTACGTGAATCTTCATACCAAGAATTATTCTCATCAAATACTACATCTCTACTCACCAAGAATGTGTTGGTTGTTGGGTTGTATAATCTGTAGCCATTTTGATTGTTGTCAGAGCCAATAAATACACACCTTTCTGCTTTGGGATCCATCTTGCCTCTAACCTATGAAGGAACATGAGCATTAGCAATACATCCAAAAATCTTACAATGATCCAAGCTTGGTCTTCTTCCATTCCAAGCCTCATATGGTGTCATGCCATCAAGTGATTTTGAAGGTAACCTATTAATCAAATAAGTACTTGTGGACACAACCTCAACCCATAAGTAATTAGGTAAGTGATTCTCATTTAGCATATACCTTCCAGCTTCAGCAATTGTCCTATTCCTTCTTTCTACCACTCCATTTTGCTCAGCAATGTACCTTGTATTGATCTCTCTTTTGATTCCTCTTTCTTGAAGAAAGGAGTCAAATTCATGGGAGAAGTACTCTCCCCCTCCATCAGACCTTAGCCTTTTTTATGTTTTACCTGTTCGATTCTCCACAAGAGCCAAATATCTTTTGAAGCATGAAAAGACTTCATCTTTGTTTTTCATAAAATATAATATAGTTGATCTATTGCAATCATCAATGAGGGAGACATAATACCTTGATCAAGATATTGAAGCATCCTTGCTAGGTCCCCATACATCTGTATCAACCAAATTCATGAGATGTCCATGCATATATCCTTTCTTCATGAATGGTACCCTATGAGACGTTCTAAATTGACATGCACTACACTCATAAATGTTCTGTTGTTTTGACAAGTTAGGGAGTCCAAGTACAATTTGGTCCTTGTAAATTTGATTTAATGATCTTTCACCAATATGGGCTAACCTTTTGTGCCATACTTCCAATTCTGTGAGTGTCTCACTACTATACTTAAAGAGAGCAATGTTTCTAGTGTCTTGTAATTCAAATGTGAACAATCTACCTATCTTTCCACCTTTTGCAATTCTCCTAAGTCCTTGGCTTGGATCCTCAACAAATGCTCCTCCTTTTGTGAACCTACCTTGCAACCCTTTCTCTACTATCTGCCCAACACTTATCAAATTCTTTGTAATGGTAGGGACATAGGGTACCTTACTGAGTAGGTTATGTTTTCATCAGGTGCTTTGACATTTCCTATTTTCTCCACAAGGTGTCTTGTATCATCTCCTCTTCGTACCTCATGCTGTTGAATCTTCCTCTTGAGTAGCCATAACTTCCTCTATTGTATCCTCTCCCTCTTTGATTCTTGGAATTCCTAAAGGAATTTTTAGTTGTATGATTAGTTAATCCACAAATAGAGCATGAATTAGAGTCTTGGGATCTCCCCCTGCCTTGTCTTCCTCCTTTGCCTCTACCTCTACCATGTCGTCCTCTACCTGCATAGTTAGCTTGATGTGTACATGCTTCATGATCCACTTTCTTTCCTCTTCCTTTGTTTTCTTTGGACTTTCCTTTATCTGTATACAAGGCAGAAGATTGATTACCTTTGGAGCTTTCTCCATTCTTGATAAGCTTGGCCTCTTGAGTAAGTAGTTGTCTTATGAGTGTATTGAAATCTGGTACATGCATATCCATGTATAGATCGATAGTTGTGGTGAATGCTTCCCACTTGTCATCTGCCTTCAAGCCATTGATGACCTCTCTAACAATTTTTTCTTCATTTATTACCTCTCCAATGCTTACCAACTAATCTGCTTTGTCCTTAAGCTTTGTGAAAAGATTGGTCACATTTTGTTTGGGAGCTTTCTTGAGAGTTGTGAAGTCTAGCCATAGTTGATGCTTCCTAGCCTTTGTACTTGAAGAGAAGAAAGCTTCAAGTGCATTCACACTTCCTGAGATGTTTTACAACGTCTAATGTGAGGCAACAAAAAATCTGAGATAGAGTTGAGGAGATAAGACCTTGCAAGTGCATCCTTGGAACACCATGTGCTTAATCTTTCTTGCTCTTCTTGTGTTGGTTGACCTTTGTTCCTGAAACTTGGCATAACCTCATCTCTAGCTATATAACCATATAGATTCCTACCTTGAAGAGAATCTTCCATCCTTAATGACGACGATAAGCAGTTATCTCTATCCAATTTCTGAAGTGATGAAGGAAATCCATCTGACATGTTTTCCAACCTTGCTCTGATACCACTGTGAAGAGATGGATTTGGACTTGGAGAAGATGAAGTGGTGCTGCAAAAACTTTGCACTACACCAGCCAAATAAACTCTAGGGATATGTAGTGGCCCTTATTAGCTTGCCAAAGGATGTATTAGACACCCTATGTACCTTGGAAGATCACTCTCAAAAAGATGAATCAAAACAGATAAGCTAGAGTAGATTCACGATAAAAAAACTTGCTATTTATGTTCATACACCTATCTAGTGTTTTAAACAATTGTCTTGCCACAACAGTAATTGACTTGATTTCTTTTGGGAAACTCTTATTAATATAGTAAGCTAATAATCAAGAGTTATTTCATGAAAAATGATGCACTACATAAAGAGCAAAGTTTTTAGCAAGTTGTAGCATCACCTTGATTTTCAGGGGCTCTAGCAATACTCAGATCCGTGAGCAGAGAAATTTTAATATCTCGAGATTCAAATATGCAATGATTATGAAATTTTGTAAGCATATACTAGACAGTGGGTTGATTTTATCAAGATTTGACACATAGAAGATGATGAAGTACACACTGAGAACGAGCTCTGAGAAAATGACTATTCTGATGGAGTGCTCACAGAGAAGTAGAGAATGAAGAGATATAATCAACTTCAAATGAACATATCTCCAGATTGAGAAACCTAATTGCAATGAAATTTTATGAGCATGTAGTAGACGTAAGGAGAAAATGTATCAACTTAAATAATTGAAAATGATGCACCAAGCACAGAGAAATCATCTCTCCAATGTGGCTGAGAAAATAGAGATCCTTACTTTGAACCCCGCGACATACCAGGTGAACCTGACATGAAAGGAAGGGGGAATAAAATACCAAGCTAGTGCATTGAGGAATCGACTTAGCATCCAAAAATTGAGCGATCTAGCAGCTCAGACATGGAAGATCCCGTAGCTCAGTTCATAGACTTTCAGGAAGAGGATAGGCATAAAAAAGCCACCCAATCACTTCATGAGCGACTACTAAAGCAGTGCAAATTTTTCAATGGGAAAAATATATCTAGGTTTTGTAAAGAGTATGAACTCAAGGCCAAGTATCTAGGTGTTGGTTTGACTTCGATAATGGATCAGGAGCTATGCGAAAACTGTGTCTATGTGTCTGAATTCGATATGTGTGATCAACTCATGTGAATAAACCAAATGACATGGTCGCAATACAAAGTAGTGCTCCTCAAGCAGTTCATGCTAGAGGATGTAGATAAAGTGACTCATAGATCTTTCCTGAGATGGGTTCATACGCCCAAAGACCAACCGATCCTAGAAATTAAAAGAGAGTTTGAGAAACAATTTGAAGATATATCTAAGCATGAAAAGCGATGTTTGATGCATGAAAGAGTGTTCTTGTTCTTGCAAGCAACAGATGTTGGAGCCTGAAAGGAATTAATTCCACTCCTACAAGGCATGGATTCCGAATCATGGCTCAGAGAGGATTGAACACTTGTCCATGAAGTTGTGAGAAGATACATCAAGAAGTGATAAACAATAAAAAAATTTCTTGATGTTTGGAAAGCTGACATTCATGTAGATGAAGAAGATGCTCAAATTCCACGCATTTCAAAAACTAAGAATAATTTGAAAATTCATAGAATAATAGAAACCCCAATTGTGCATAAAGTAAATATGCATGGATTATATGTTCATGCTTATGATGAGGTTTCTCAAAGAGAACTGGCAAACATAAATGATGCAATCTCTAGGGATCCAAGATACCAAGAGCATGTAGATACTTTGAAAAACGTCACATCTTCAAGTGCTATATATGCACAAACCCCGATGATGAGAGGAGCAAAGGAATAGGTGGAAGCTATTTATTGGCAGTAGCCAGAGGCACAGAAGACGTGAAAGCATGTAAAGACAGAGCAGGGAGTCAGTCGGATCTTTTTTCAAAAGAATTATGTTTTATAAATACTCTTCAAAACCTCCAACAGTGATTTTCATCACTATTGTAACATATGTAACATAGAAAAACCTTTTTTGTAATCCATAGCTCCATTTTGTGCAAGCCAATGAGTCCTCGAGCTTGAGGAGCTTAGGTAGAATGAGCGTATCAATTTTAGTTATTTTTAGACACTGTTTACCCTCTCAAATAGCGCATAGGACCTATTTTTTAACTATGCCGATCACTAGATGTGAAACCGGTCAAAACTAGTCTAGAAACTATAAAAAGAGCTAGAGATCATTTTTGAGGTTAGCTTGTGTGAGTAGAGAAGAGCTTAGAGCTATTTTGAGCTTGTAATTGAGATCTTAAGCAATAGAGTTGATTTCTCACCTTCCATTGTGTCTTGCTTGTCTCTTCGTAGTGTGTGTGTGTGTATGAGTGTGTGCATCTCTATGCTTCTCACCTTCACTCTCACTTCATCTCACATTCACGATCTTCATATCACTCCTATCTCTTCCGTGGATTGACATTAAGGAGGTGGAGCTTCTTAACGTGGTTCTCACCATTGTGCTAGAGCAACACCAAATTTGGCGCCGTTGCCGGGGATCGAGTGTAGGACGAATGTGTGATGGTAAGAGTATAGCAAGAAGTGGCGTTGGAAGGTAAAATTTCAGTTTTTGTTGTTGTTTTTAGTTAGTTTTTAGTGTTTTTCACCTCCCCCACGCTCCATCTTCATCACCGCATCATCATCTCCAACTCCAAAAAAATCAGAAAATTCACCATATCCACCCATTCTCCTCATTTCCCCTCATTTGTGCATGTGCAAGAGAGAGAGAGAGCTTTTGTGCTTGTGTGTACTTGTGTGTTTTTGAGTTTTCTTGCAGGTACAGAGCTCCAGGGCATCAGGAAAGCTTGGAAAAGGTAAAAATTCACTTTCTGTCAGAAATCTGCCGAGTGTGTCAGACCATCGCGATGGTCTGCCAAATTCAGAATTTAAGGTAAGCGAGTTCATGGGCATGTAGGCGACCCTTGCGCCTCTAGGAATCCACAGACGCATTTCAAAAATTCACACTTTGGTGGACCATCACGATTGGCTCAGACCATCACGATTGTGTCACACCATCGCGATTGGCTCACGCCATCGCGACGGCTCGGCCGGACCATCGCGACGGTCTCACGCCATCGCGACGGTTCACTTGAACCATCGCGACGGTCCTTGACCATCGCGACGATCCAGTCGACCCCACGCCATCGCGATTGGCCCATGCCATCGCCTCGATAGTGCCACGTGGCAAGCTAGACCATCACGATTGCTCACTAGCCACGCCATCGGGACGAGACCCTTACACCATCGCGACAGCTCAAAATTTGGACCATCGCGATTGGCTCACGCCATCGCATATGTGACCATCGCGACAGTTCACTTCAGACCATCGCGATGGTTCACGTTGACCGTTGACTAACGCCATCGCGATTGTTCACTCAATCGGACCATCGCGACCCCTCACCCAGACCATCGCGATTGCTCACAGTTAGACCATCGCGACCGTGCACTTCAGACCATCGCGACGGTTCGCGCATCATGCCATCGCGACGGTTCGCCTAGACCATCGCGACGGTCCCAGACCATCGCGATCATCTCAGACCATCGCAATTGCTCAACCCAAACACAAATTTTAGGGTTTGATTTTTTGGCCAATTTTGGGGCTATTTTTGGGAAATTTTTGGGTGATTAGACTCATAGGAGACCCCTTAGCTCATATTTGGAGAAAAACCTGTTTGTGAGTTTTTACCCCCGAGGGCCTGAACGGTCATATCTTTTTCATCCGAAGTCCGTTTTTTGAGCTTAATAGCTCGTTAGAAAGCTCGTTGATTTTTTGAGAGGATATTTTTGAGGTTGACCATCTGTGGGACTAGGAAAGGAAGGGGGCCTTGGGAAGAAAATTTTTGCCAAAAGTTAAGGGACTTTAAAAGTGTATAAACTCAAGTGCTTGATCATCCATTGTGATATTGGTCTAATATTGGATATTTCCAGGTCTAGCAAAGGCAATCAAGGGCAACCAAAGCAAGGCAGTGAAGGGCATAAAGCTTGGGAAGCGCGGCTTCTTGGGCATCAGAGCAACCAGAAAAGCTGACTCGAGGTTGGAAGATTACTCAACCCCCTCAGTCAATTCTTAGCTTAGGATAAACGTTAGCATTGTGGATTCAAGACGATAGGAACGCCTCAAGTTCAAGAGAATTAAAATTTATCAAGTTCAAGACTAAAGTAAAGGTGTGTAATACGAAAACCTAAAGGAAAGAACCTAAGTCTGACGGAACAAGAACTCAAAGTACCATAGAAAGTCGAATTCCTGACGCATACCTCAAGACAAGAATATAAAGAAATTTAAACAGAATCAAGAAAGTAATAACAAAGAATCATTGACGATCTGAGCGTGTATTGAGTGTGCAAGGAAGAAAATTAATGAACCTTAGATCGGGCAAACATATAGGTAAGTCAGACCGACGAAGCCTTAGATCATCAGAGGCAAGTGTAGGAACTATTGCTCGATCGTGGGCTCAGCACTTGAATAGTAATTACCCCTACGAGAACTCAGACACGAGTGAATCAGAAATGGCATTTAGCACAGAAAGACTAGAAGGAGGGTTGAATGTTGCATATTTAGAAAAACTTGAAGGACCCTATAGGACTCAATTGGAGTTTCTTCGAACCAACCGCTTAGGTGCCCGCATCTATGAGGATGGTTTGAGAAGACAAGTGGTGCAAATGCATAATCCCGATCAACCCATTGGATTGGAACGTCCAGTGGTGAAATTTGAGAGAGACACGTACATAGACAAGGAAGGAACGATGTATATCTTAAGTACGCAGCCAAACAATACAAATGAGTTTGGCGTGATTCAGATAGAGACAAAAGAAAAATCTCAAGGAAAGGAACCATTAGAAGAACCTAGAACACCTAGAGGGAAATCTATACTGACACGAGTACTAGTTCCAGAATGGACCCCTCAGGACAACAGAAGCATAGAGTTGTTTGTAAATAAAGAAACTGACGAAGCATTTTGGAGGTACAGAACGGAACAACCTAGCGAGGTAGGCTCCATTACAATCTACGAGTTCAAGGACCCGGATACACCTGGAAAGGTTGTATACCTGGATGAGACTTCAGAAAGAGTCTTTGTGGTGCCTGACCATGCTAGAAACACGTACACATGGAGAGGTGAATTGGTATTCCCTCCATCACGAACAAACGTAAACATGAGCCACCAAGGGGCAGGAACATCCTAAGCCCACGCTAATCAAAGGGAGAAAAATAAAGAGAGACCCGAAGTAAGTTTCAATCACCCCATAGGGAGAGATAGAACAACCACGGACACTAATAGAGCGGATAGACAAAGGGAACATGGAATACTAGGTGGTAGAGATGATTTTCCTCTACCTAGACCACAAGAACACGCAAGAATATTAAGACCCACTCAGTTAGTGAAGTCCATGAAAAATTACTTGGATGGGGCAAGAGATCCCTATGACCATGTTGCAGAATTCAAGCAAGTACTAAGAGCCGAACAAGTCGAAGACATGTTCACGCAATACAACGCATTTGGACTAACATTAAAGAACACAGCTTTAACTTGGTTCCAACCTTTGCAACAGAGGTAATTTAGAGACATCCATCACTTTTTAGAGTCATTCATCACAGAATTCTCTAAAAGTGGGATTAGACATGACACGTCTTCGCTGATTCATAGCTTCAAACAGAACCCTCAAGAAACAGTTAGACTCGCAGGACGTAGGTTTAGACAATATGTTGAAAGATGTCCAATGCAAGAGCTACCCTCACAGGCTAAACAAGTGTCATTGTTTCTAGATGGCTTGTTGAGCTCTAAACTACGCTCTTATGTGTACTTAAAAGAACCCAGAACGCTAGAGCAGTGTGTACGAATTTGCATAGACATTAAGGACAACTTAGGAGACGAGTTGGAACTCTCAAAAGTCTACAAGGACTCGGACTGTTCTTCTCTAGCATCCACAAAATTGTCTAACTCGATAGAGGACCTAGCGGAAAAAGTGGCCCAGAAACTAGGAGTTTCTAGTAAACAGGTGCCCAAGTTAACAACTAACGTACGTTGTTACACTTGTGGTGGAAATCATTTGGAAAATGTGTGTCCCAATGCAACACAAACACAAGCCAACCCTAGTGGCCAATACTGTACGATTGAGAGAAGATACACAAATCACACGGCTCAGGACTGCCCATATAACAAACAAGCAGTAAGACAGAACTACCCGCAAGCATACGCGTAGCCAGGTAGGTATCAAGGCCAATACAATGCTCAGCCATATTACTATAGGCCTCCTCAGAACTACCCTTATCAAGCGCAACAGAGACCTCAACCTGTCTTAGCTCAGCAGCCACCCCCACCAGCGAATGTCATCTCTGTTAAATACGTTGCTGTAGAAGAGAACCTAAGTAGGGCCTTAGTGCCTTCTTCACCTTTGATCACAGAGGGTGACCTGAACTCAAACAGTTTTGACTCTACTCATGTAGATAGTCCACCCGCTTATTACACAGAGTCACCAGAACACGTGGAGACATATCATTATGATAGTCCACCAGTGGAACCTAGTTGGGAGCCAGACTATGCTAATGTGATGTACACAAACCCAAATCCACGGCCCCAATTGAGACAGCAAAGACCACAGGGCCCTAGAGGACCATGCTTTACGTGCCAAGGAGATCATTTCATAAAGGATTGTCCACATCCTCCAATAGCAGGACAATCACAATACTATAACATACAAGGCTTTTGTGCCGATTGTGGCAAAGAGCACATAATCAAAGATTGTCCTAAGAACCGAGTTAACGCTTCAAATGTGACACCGATCAACGTGATAGGTATTGTGCACAATGCAGATGGATCTAACCCTACATACGTGCCTATCCAAGCTATAACCAGAGCCCAGGCACTCTTACAGAACCAACAACTTAATCAAGAGAAAGTATCCGCAACTAGTGAAGTTGCAGAATCTAGTAGTAAAAAAACGAAATCTTGGAAAGATTCTAGAGAAAGAATTAAGAGAAAATGGAGTAAAAGGATAATTGAGTTGGAAGGAAGTTTAAAGGAGTCGAGAGCCAAAATACTAGAATTGACTTCACAGGAATTAAATCAAGAGAATCTAGCTCAAAAATCAGGATCAGTTTTAGCGGAACCCATACCAGAAAATCTAGACATGATGTTTCGTGCATATCAGGCTAGATTAAAAGAAGGACCTCAGGTAGCTGAAATGAGTAAGAACTACCCTCGAGAAGACTTAGAAATTGAGAGGACTAAACTTTGCATGAAGATGGTAGAATTAGCACAAGCTTTGTTCGAAGCCTCTAGATATCTTAATTGGAATATGGCAAAACCTGAACTACACTTTCAAGGTCTAATGGAGAGGCTAGAATACTTGATAGAAAGCAAAGAGAAAAAGGATGAGCATAGGAACCCTGTCCCAGAGACACAGGAAAGGAATGCACCATCCCCGTCTCAAGTACCCAATACAGAAATTCAAGACAACCTGTCTTCCATACATAGGTACTCACATGAATTTTTGAGAGAAATCCAAGAAGAGAAATGGAGAAAAGAACAAGGAACCCATCCTCCTATTCAAGAGATAGACGACTTGCAAGAGCAATTTCCCCAAGATATCCCCTCTATTTACGATGATGTAGAGGAAGAGCAACTGAGTGAACACACGGGTTTTGAATCCAATTCTTTACAAGAATTACCTCAGTTCACAGGACCTTGGGAAGCAAAGTCTATTAGCATGAGAGCACCCACGATAATAGTGAGGAATGAAGAATCAGTAATCCCTAGAAACACGGAAGTAATCAAGAACACTAAAGTACAGTGTAATCTCACTCTAGAGGAATTGTTAAAGGTTAAACCAGAACTGTGGAAGCACGTAGCAAATCAATTCCCTGAGCTTGCTACTACTTCGTCTCAGATAGGATCACATAAGAAGGTACGAGAGATACCTATAGAAAAGATAGGAGATGTAAGTGAAGGAGAGGAAGGTAATACTTATCTTCCAATAACTCATCAGGGCTACACCACGAAAGCCATCTTAGATTCAGGAGCCGGAGTCGCCATCGCTACCACGGCTTTATGGAAACGTTGGGGTAAGCCAGCACTCAGACCTACCAGGATGAAGCTACAAATGGCTGACGGACACATAGAAAAAACATTAGGCTTACTAGAAGGCATATCTCTCACCACTTGTGGTGTGGAGTTTGAGCATACCTTTGCCATTTGTGATTTTAGTAAAAATCATGCTTATGAGATGATATTGGGAAGACCATTCATGCGTCAGTTCCAAATCGTACAAGATTGGGGAGCTAATTCTTTGTACTTGCAACATTTAGGAGTGACTACTAAAGTCAATCTTAAAGAGATGTACCCCCCATACAATGGAATACCATCCATAAGACACCAGTAGAAACAAAATCAGTACACTCTTTGGAGTCAGACCCCTCATGGTTACACGAGGACACTCATTTATGGATGTGTAAAGTAGCAAAACAAGAGGAAGAAAGGTTAGAAGCAAGGACCTTAGGTGCAGAACAACATCCAAGACCCCTTTTCCCATTCCCACCTCCATTAACCTTCTCCCCAGTCTCACCTCCCCGACCCACCGTAACCCCTCTTTCCCCTCTCCATCAAGCTGTCCAAGACCACCCCTCTGAAAATTTTTCTTCGACCTTTGTAA
Source organism: Ceratopteris richardii (assembly GCA_020310875.1). Classification (NCBI taxonomy): domain Eukaryota; kingdom Viridiplantae; phylum Streptophyta; class Polypodiopsida; order Polypodiales; family Pteridaceae; genus Ceratopteris; species Ceratopteris richardii. The sequence continues at coordinate 13,651,093 of CM035423.1, forward strand.
ATCCTGTCTTTACACCCACACACTTACCCATGATCACACCACTATTCACAGTCACCGCACTCGACACTACATCCAGCGATATGGATATATCACCACCCACCGCACCACCACTCACGTCAATGGTGGCACCACAATATTTAAGCACACCACAATTTTCAACAATCACCACAACATCCACTTTCCCACTCCCATTCCCCGTTTCCTTTGCATCTACACCCACTGCATCTTCACTTAGCACCCCATTAATATTATCACCCACCATAGACACAACATTTTGACAAATGTTCACGTGTATGACGCAAGTAAGAGATGAGTTCACATCTCTTGGAAATAATTATCAGCAGCTGCAGAGGACAACCAACGATTTGCAGTCGCAACTTAACTCATTGTCTATTGAGAATGCCTCACTGAACACCCGATATCAAGAACTATGCGAGGCTTATCACAAGCTGGAACTAGAAAGTGAAGAGAAAGCCAAAGAGGCCACTGTGGATCTTGATAATTTGTTAAGGGCCCAGACAGTTCGCAATGCGACACTGACTCGGAACATGGGCTTACTTAGAAGACACCTAGCAGCAACAAAGTAAGAAAACCAGCGGCTACAAGAGCAGAATAGAGAAAATTTAGAAGCTAGGCTCGATAACCCAGACCAACCATTAAGTCCTAGCCAGTTCAAAGCAGTGCCCTCCGAATCAATCAAAATGTTGCTCGATGATCACATCAGATTGCTTGACGAATACGATCGAATGAACGAAGAGTATCAGAAGCTAAAGGAAGATCATAAACTACTCCAGCTCAGAGTACCTGCAACACAAGGACTACCAGCAACCCAAGGATTACCAGCTCCTGTGGACCCTTCTCCTGACATCCTAGAGGAACTCAACGCATTACGGGCCCAGGTATCCACTCTTGAATCGCGGATAGCTATATATGAAGCACCACCATGGCCAGATTCCCCACCAGAGCTCCCAGCCGATGAAGAAAATGTAACCATTCTGGTGGAGGAAACATTTGATGAAGCCTACAAACCACAACCCATCCCAGGCGGACGAGTCACGGTTGAAGGCCAGATGACGTATGAACTTCCAACCCCCGCATGGATGAAGACAGTGAAAGAGCTTGGAACCACCCACTCAGCACGAGTAGAGGCGCAGCTGCATGCAATGGCAATGATTGAGGAAAGAATTTTACAGTCGCCCTACTTTGCTCACTTGGCCCCTCGCAGATACATATAAGGGCATGAGCTACAGTACAAACCGTATTTTATGCTAATGGCCGAGTATCAGTTGGCCATAGAGAAAGAAACATGCAAGAAACCATCTCACGCTACTCAGTTTGAGCCTGATGATTTGCCATTGGATGCGCAGCAAGGCGAGATTTATCAACCAGATTGGCGTAAAGATCTTTTACAAGAATATCTTGAGATGAGGAGTACTTGGGTAAAGGCACCACTACATTTGAAATACAACCCATGTTGGGGACCAGTGCCACGTCGCCGCTCCTGGACAGCATTTGCTATTAAAGTACAGAACAACAAGCAGTGCCAGGATTGGTTAAATTACCCATATTTCAAGCCACCCATAGAACTACCGATAGTGGGATACATGATGGTCACGATTCGTCACTGGCTCCCTCGCTTGAAACACATGGACGATATAGCAGTGCACATGACTGTCAAAATCTTTGACATGATGCAGATGGTTTTCAAAGTCTTCCGTCGTGTAAAGGCACCTCATGTAAACAACCCGGGCTTCGAGCATGGCAATGTAGATCTTGCATATGATATGAGTAAAACGCCATCGCTATGGGTGTGTTATGCCTGGCATTGTAGAATTAAATATTTACCGGCGTGCTACAAGCAGACTTTCGAAGAGATGTTCACAACCGGTTTTTGGGAATACCATTCAGAAGTGTTCATCAGCAGGCCTACCTACCTCTTACACTTATTCGCCTGTGAACAAATGGTATATTCCACACATTATCGACTCCCGCCACCCGATGAACCGCAACCAATTGATTGGGAGAAACTCGAGGCAGATTTGGCCCGAGGCATTCGAATATCAGAAGAAACCCTCGCTCAGGAACTACTACAGAACTACATCCGACAGACCGCACAACAAGGTTCTGTCGAGGACGACAGAAGCGAGAGGGAGGGGGGTGTTGGCAGTAGCCAGAGGCACAGAAGACGAGGAAGCATGTAAAGACAGAGCAGGGAGTCAGCCGAATTCTTTTTCAAAAGAATTATGTTTTATAAATACTCTTCAAAACCTCCAACAGTGATTTTCATCACTATTGTAACATATGTAACATAGAAAAACCTTTTTTGTAATCCATAGCTCCATTTTGTGCAAGCCGAGGAGTCCTCGAGCTTGAGGAGCTTAGGTAGAATGAGCGTATCAATTTTGGTTATTTTTAGACACCGTTTACCCTCTCAGATAGTGCATAGGACCTATTTTTTAATTATGCCGGTCACTAGATGTGAAACTGGTCAAAACTAGTCTAGAAACTATAAAAAGAGCTAGAGAGCTCATTTTTGAGGTTAGCTTGTGTGAGTAGAGAAGAGCTTAGGGCTATTTTGAGCTTGTAATTGAGATCTTGAGCAATAGAGTTGATTTCTCACCTTCCATTGTGTCTTGCTTGTCTCTTCGTAGTGTGTGTGTATGAGTGTGTGCATCTCTATGCTTCTCACCTTCACTCTCACTTCATCTCACATTCACGATCTTCATGTCACTCCTATCTCTTCCGCGGATTGACATTAAGGAGGTGGAGCTTCTTAACGTGGTTCTCACCATTGTGCTAGAGCAACACTATTCAAACCCAAACTAAACAAAATCAAAATCAAATCAAACAGATATCAAACACAAAACAAAAAAAAATTCAACAAACCCAAACGAGAAAACCAGATGAGGCTTCCCCTACTCCGATAAATTCTTTGCATCCAATAGATGAAAAACAAACAAATCAAGAAATACTTCAAGATGCAAACAAAGAGATAGAGAAATATAGAAGGCTCATAGGTGACCGAATGGAGATAAAAGATGAAATACGAATAGAGAATTCAATAAATCTATATGAAGATCAAGCGCAAGATGCATCCTTATGTGGTGACATCGGGCAAGATGTGGAGAATGATTGCATGTCAGTTGATGGTGATGAATCCCTTCTGACACATGATTCGGATACAGTTTCTGATCCAATGATTAAATTACATGAAGAGACTCAAATGGAACATGATGTTCAATGTGAGGACCTATCATCAAAAGATCCTATGGGCAAGAAAAGGGATGTGCATGAACCCACATTGTGCATCTATAAATGGATGTAGGAAAATGAACCTATTTATATCAAGGAGGACATGCCAATAATAATTCCTATAGAGATGAAGATATATGTTGATGGTGATAAGCATGATGCTAAGCCTATGGATATTCTAGATCAAGATCAAGATTGTGAAATACTCTTGGGTGATGCCACATTGAATGAGCATTTAGAGATACAAGAGAGTGAACCTAATCATCATAGTAAGAAGGAGTTGCTACTTGAGCTTCAGTATAATGATATGTATGTCAATGATGTCGTACTCCATGAAAAGGGAAATATGAATGACCATGACGAGGATGAGGAACTACCATTGATTGATCCTCTATAGATTGATATGTATGTTAAAGATGATCATGTTGAGTTGAGTTCACATGCTGAAGAAATCCAACATGAAGTGGTAGATGTTAAGTTTGTTGAAATGTATGACAAATTTGATGTGTGTATAGCGATATTCAATATGACACTACTGAGCCAAACGGTTGCATTGATGAAGCTGGACTTGATTTTGATGTATATGCCGAGATTCTCACATATGATGAGACATTCGAGCAAGAATCAATGACTAAAGAAATGTATGAAGAAGGTGGTCTAAGTACATCCTCAAAAGAGAATGAGCAAGAATCAATGGATATGGATGCAGAATTCGATGATGACATTTTGAATAAAGAGGTTAATTTGTCATCAAACTACATGCATAATCTTATAAAGTGCCAAAATCTTGATGAGTATGACTTGCATAAGCAAGACTTTAATGATATCAAAGATCAAGATTTTCTTGACTATGAGGATATGGATTTACTTCATATTGAAGGAGAGATGGTTTGGGACCATAACATTGATAAAGAGTTCTTGGATATATTAGAAGAAGAAGCACATTTAATAATTTTAGGTACTCAAACAAAAAGGCATCATCACACATTGGATGAAAAAAACAATTGTGTATTGTTGTCTGAACATGAAGATCACATCCATTTTAAGTGGAACTCTAATGAATCTATTCATAAACTTCGTTCTAATGAAGATGGAAATATGATAGAAAATAATGTAAAGAATGAATTCTTTCAAATGATTCCAGGCATGGAATAGATCAAAATGCATGCTTGAAAGAACTTTTTGAAGATGGTCTTAGCACATTAAAAATAAAAACTCTATATATATGTTCTTTTGATTCCTCGAGGATAACTTTATATGATGCATTTGAGAGAATCGCAAAAAAAGGAGACCATGTTCAAATGATTGCATCATGGATTTTCAAATTTTCTAATAGCCATGCATACCAATCAGGCCATCAAAGGATGAACAAGAAAATGAAGCGACTTGTTCCCAACTCTAACATTTTCGAGAATGCTTCTAAGATGCGTTCAATACAACATTGGTTGTTCTATAAGCATATGTTTTTTTGGGGAGCATATATCTAAGAGAATGGACGAAAATGGAGAACCCTAATAGATGAGAATTGACAATGCCAAAAAGGAATCTGTAAATACAAATGCATATATATCTCGTGTTATTTCCTTTAATTTTAAGATAGATACAAGAAACCAAATAAAAATCAAAAGGCAAGGAATCAAAGTAGGAACGCTTATGGTAATGAATGCATGTTGGATGAGAGATTTGAATTCAATATAATTAAAATAGATGCTTCTAATGTTCAAATGAATGATTTTTTCAAAATGAGATTATTGAATGTGATGCTACTAATTTTTCTTATGATTTTTTGAGAACAGGTGTTGATATGGAGCTAATTGAAGATCTAGAGTTTTGATGGATTGTACAGGAGGCAACCACTTTCGAGTTGCATGTTCATATTTTACTACAAATGGGTTTTGAGAAGTTCTTTCATGGACTTCATATATGTATAATTTTGTTTTGATTTGGTGTTTCTTATCTTTTGCTTAATTTTTATGAGTGAAGGAAATGATCCAGTGAAGGCAATGGAGACGGAGAACAAAGAACAAAGTTGTGAAAAACATTTTTCAATAGCTACCTTGCTTTAACCTTGATCTCTTGCACCATCTTTGAGTTACATTTCATATAAAGTGTGCATATTTTAAGTTGAAAAGGGCACATGTTTTAATTCCCATAGATGCACATTCATTTGCACATGAAATGGATTTGTAAATATCATGAATAAGAATAGGAGAGAGCTATGAGTGGAGCTCAGAGAAGAGAGTGATTACATTTGTGAGAAAAATGAGGGGTGAGCTTCTTTCTTTAGAAACCATGAGAACTGATTCCATACTTGCACCATAATTGTGAATTGTTGCATCTAAAGTATGCATGCATGAATAGTATGTGCACAAAATTTTGAAGCTCATAGATGCACATCTAAATACACAAAAGCTAATTTGAAGATGCATGATCAAAATTCAATTTGAATTTGAGTAAAGAAACCTTGCCATTAGATGCTTGATACCTTTCATATGCACCATTGTGCCTTTCGATGCATTTCAAGTATGCATGTATAGGGCCCACTACATAGCCATGCATAGGCACATGTGTTTGATAACACATGCACTTGAATGGTTTTGGAATTCATAAATTCTTGAAGATATGAATATTAGTGTTGTTGTGTCTGAAGGCCCCACAGGTTTAGAGGGGGTGGATGTGGTCATGATTCGAGCATTTATACATTAGTGGGCAGAATCAAGAGCTATAAGGCCTCTTACACCAAGCTTCGTGAAGAAAGAGTAGATTGTTCAAGATATGGAGAGCCAATTTATTGACTGATGCCTTCCAAAGTGCCTCTTGGAAGCCTGGTCAATGAGGTGGTAGAAGGGGGGAAACAATCTATACAACAACTAAGGGCAAGGGTAGCAGCAAACGTGTACATTGAAGATTTTGATGAAAAGGAGATACAAGTAGTTCATCTCTTTGAGCAAGCTACATGGTCAATTGTTTGCACATCAAGGATGTGGAGCTACCAAATTCTAGTTCATCTAGTATGATCCCTTCAAATGATGAAGGCACAATCGATGAAGGAATAGGGTCAGGTTTTGTTTGGGACAGATATGGTCATATTGTAACAAACTATTATGTTATTGCAAACCTAGAAAACGACAATTCTAGAAAGCAACAATCACAAGTTTCTATTTTGTATCCTAATGGTGATGTGATGAGAAAGGTGGCACAACTTATTGGTATTGATGCAGCACATGATCTCGCTATCTTGAAGGTGGAGTGCTTCAGCCACTCACATTAGGCTCTTCCAATGACCTGAAGGTGGGCTAGAGTTGCGTTGCCATAGGAAATCCATATGGATATAAACATACACTTACTAGTGGGGTAATTAGTGGCTTAGGAATAGAGATTCCATCACGTGCTAGAAGTCCCATAAATGGAGCAATTCAAACAGATGGTGCAATTAATGCACACAATTCTAGTGGCCCTTTTACTAGACACTTTTGGCCACATAATTGGTACAAACACAACTACATTCACTCAACAAGGTTCTGGAATGTCATCTCGTGTAAACTTTGCACTCCCAATCGACTTATTCTTGAAAAAAAATTGTTCCACATTTGATGGTGGAAGGGAGCATCTCTTCCTTGTGAAGAGGCTATGTGGTAAACAGGAGCGGGGGCCAGCTCACAAGCATAAGGAACGAGGATCTTCCTCTCTCTACATGACAGAAAAAGGAAGGGCTCGCAGCTAGAATGTGTGGGGGGAAATTCCTAGATACTTCAAGAGACCGGCCTTAGAGGCAAGGATAGGGTGGGAGAAGAAGGGAAACAAAGTGAAGTAAGATGCACTAGGCTTTCTTCACAAACACATGCTCTCATATCACCAGTCTGCTATTGTTGAGGAGGACATCAGATGAACGATTTGTGATATGCCTACATTCTAGGAGTCATCGCATCCATAAGAAATATTCTCACTATCTGAACTCTTAACAAGGCTCTCTTCGTTTGTGTTTGGCAACAACAAGCTTAGTAAGAGTTTAGAGTGGCCACATTATAAAGATATCAAATCCTGCTCATGAACAATGGGGAATTCCCTTCACATTCTCACCATGTAGGTACACTGGTGGAGCGTAGAATGTGAATACACGTTTGGAAAGCTCCTACCTTCGAAAAGCTTGCAAGCTCATCTCCATCCACACACTGGACCACAATGTCACACTACAACAGATCGATGGTATACCGAGGTTTTTACCGAGGAAAATGAACGCGGCTTTATTTGCTGGGACGCTAGTGTAAAGGTCGGTATGCGTGTCGGTACCAAAGCGTTCGTATATGCATCGGTATATGCGTCGGTATGGGCATCGGTATATGCATCGGTATATGCATCGGTATATGCATCGGTATATGTGTCGGTATAAGCGTCAGTAATACCGGTGCCCATATCGGCGCCCATACCGAGGCCTCTGCTGGGTGTACCGTCGCGCATACCGTTGCCTCCTAGGTGTATCGATGCTTATTCCGATGACATTACTGGGAGTACCGTCGTGTATACGGACGACCATACCTGCAAAATTTTTTTTGGGCAGAGTGTGTTGTCTTTTGCTACAGTAACATTACCATGATGTTGCTTAACAAAAAACAATACACTCTGCCCAAAAAAAACCGAGTACATGTGATGTGTACTCTAATGTCAACCAAAATATGATTTCATGAAACAGAGTATTATTGGACACAAAAGAGATAATCAGAATGAACCATGAACCATGTACAAAAGAAGTTATATATTTCAATAATGAAGCATGTACAAGAGTGTGGCAAACCAGTGTCATATATGACGCTTTTACAAAATGTGGCAAAGCAATGCATTGCCATATGAAAATCAAATACAAAATTTTGCTGTTCCACTGCCATACACATGCAAAGAACGTTCCATATCAACAGTCCTGCAACAATGAACATTAATGGAATGAGATAAATTCACATGAAAATTACAAACAACAAGTAAAAACCAAGTTTATATATTAATTACCTCATCGCAAATGCTCCCATGAAACGACTGCACCACGTCCCTCCAAGTCCTCCAATAGTGTAATCAACCCATGATGATATCCGTGAGACTCCTCTGTTCGTGTTGGAGGATGACCCATTGCCAGCTCTTGAAACAAATATACAAAAGATTAGAGGAACATACACGAGAAATTTAACACAAATAAATTCAATAAATGAAATGGTACTTACAAACTCATGACGCATCATGTCATATCCGCCGTTGCCCAAATGTGACGGTCCAACCGTATCTAAACGTGTGACTGCGGCATCTCGCTGCTGGCGATATCGGTCAGGAGTTTGCTGCTGCTCGTCACGAATCACGTCCCACTCCTCATCATCTAACCATATAGGCTTTGGTAAGCCTGCTCTGAAAGCATCACGAGCCTCGGATTGTTGATGGGACATAACCTCACGTGCGGTGTGTAGAATCCACTCTGAACTAATAAGAGACTGTCCATCGGCTGGTCGGAACTCCTGATAAATCGTCTGTGTGTTATAATTCTTCCGATCTTTATCCTCTTCACTCCATTTCAGCATGATAGAGTGTCCAAACTGGATGGAGCAAAGCTGTCGTATGCGTGCACGCATTGCTTTGCCAGCCGCATCCATCACTGGAGCTCCATCTCGGATACTATACACCTTGGAGTCATCATGGTCATGAGCACCCCAAGGTGTACGTGGTGTTCCACGTGGTGTACTGCATGGCGTACCTACATCTGAGGTACTCGTCCTAGGAGTAGAAGCGGGCGACACAACATCCCTTGCACTGCCTCCACAACAACCACCTCCAGTCGACTCCTATCAAAGGATCCATACTCTCTAACATGTGCAGTACAAATCCGTGGTTTCTGATAAATTTGATACTTGCACTATGTGCAAGGACATGCCATTCTCTCTTCAGGATCCAAAGAAGCCATCTGCCACAATATGGACATTTTAGAAGATTTTTTTTTATTAAACCTAAAAATCATA
>CM035423.1:13665337-13912837 GCA_020310875.1 Ceratopteris richardii
TAATAAAAGATACATATGAGCTAGAGTTCATGATTGGAGGCTATTCTTTGCAATTTATAGCATGAACATTTGGGGATCAATAAGAGAATGCATCCATGACTATGAGAGCCTCTGCTACACAAATGAAAAGGTATTAAACAAAGATACAGAGTTGCAGGCATGGTAGGATGAGATAACAAATGTATCCCATGTACATTTCGCACATGCAGATTGAGATAAAAAATGTATCGCATGTACATTTCGCAAATGCATACTGAGATAAAAAATGTATCACATGCACACTTTGCACATGAAAATTGGTGGATCGAGATGCAGGAGGTAAAGCATCTTCTGGAAGTAGTGATAACTATTATTTTTCTAGCATTGGTGTTTCATGCTATTGTGAATCTTGGACAGTGTGCATATTGTGCTTATTTTCCAGACAACCTACATATAAGGCTTATAATGCCAGAAACCAGACTTCTGAATATGATGATATGGAGGTAGATTCGGAGAACATTTATGTTGGTGCAATTCAAGCCTTCACACTTGGCTTGGAACCTTGGAAATTTAGTGTTGAAACCTTGGAAGTTTAATCCACTTGAAGAAAGGACCATATGAACTTATTCTTATAAGTTCTTACCTCTTTACCCATTGTAAAAGTCTATATGACTTGGCATCTCTTGTAATCACACCTACTTGATAGATTCGTGGAAAAATTGGAACTTGTGATTGAGAGAATATCTCCCTACTTTTAGAGGAGAGATTCTAGGGAGCTTAGATTTGAATTTCAAAATCAAATGATCATCCTACTCATATAAAAGTGAAGAACAAAAACTCACGGGTCAGTTAGTCTCATTGAGCTCACTCCCCGAGGCATTCCACTAGTGTAACTCTGTGTGTGTTTGTGCTACTTCATAGCCTACACCACAATACCTCATTTAGCTATGCTTGTCATGCTAATGAGATTGTACAACTACATCAATCAATAGAAGTATACACATTCATCATCTCTGTTGTCTCTAAGTCATCTACTCCAAGTCTGTCAACTTCAACAGGTCATATCTCAGGATCTACTTATCCAAATCAAGTGATTCAAGGCTTGTTGGAACCCGCACAAAGTCCTCTACACGCCTAGAAAATTTGAAGATCATTGGATCAGCCATCTGGGAGAAATCGCGCTCGAAGTGATCTCTGGTATCTTTCTGCAGAGCTCCTAAAAAGTCGGGAGTGTTCCTAACTTTGCTAAAGTGATTTCTCTGAGTATAGTCTATCATTTTATCTCATTCCACTTGAAAATGGTAGCTTAATAAGCTAATAGAATATCTCTAGAAGGAATTTTGCCAATTGTAAGTGTGCTGGTCATACTGAGTGAAAGACTGAGCATGTATCATGACAAAAATAGAAAGTTTTTGAGCTTTGTGATTTACAAACTTATCTGTTTTGATCAAGTCAGTACTCAAACTTTTTCCAAAGTACATATAGCATATTTTGGTATCATTTGGAAGCTCAAGGAGTCTACTAAGCATATCTGAAGCAAAGGAGGGCTGAAGCAAAGCAGGTCTAGCAGCTTCAACTCAATCTCTTGAGTGCATCCAACCATCTCTCCCAACAGTGGTATCAGAGCAAATAAGGTAAACATGGGAGATGGTTTTCCTTCATTCATTGACAAATTGGACAGGAACTATTACCAAGCTTGGTCTCTAAGGATGAAGACCTATCTACAAGGAAGAAGCTTATTTGGATACATATCAGGAGATGAGGAATTGCCCTCATTCAAAGCTAGAGGACTACCCACCAAGGATGAACAAGAGAGGCTCAACCAATGGTGTGCAAAAGATGCTTTGGCAAGGTCTTACCTTCTTAACTCTATATCTGATTTCCTTTTACCTCATACAAGGAACTGTAAGACTTCCCAAGAGACTTGGGAAACTTTGTCAACATATTTTTTTTCCAACACAAGGGCCAAGAAGAATCAACTGTGGATTGAATTCACAACCCTTAGGAAGCAGCCCAAGCAATCAGTCTCAGAGTATGTGACCAAGATTAAAGATGTGGCAGACCAATTAACAAGCATTGGAGAGGAGATTGAAGAGGAGCAAATATTCAGGCAAGTAAAAAATGGACTCAAGGCAGATGATAAGTGGGAAAGCTTCACCACTGCAATGGACCTCTACATGGACATACATACCCCAGATCTCACAACACTCATGGGCCAACTATTCACACATGAAGCAAAGTTTACAAAGGCAGGAGATCAATCAAAAGGTAACAACCCCTCTGCTCTATATACTGATAAAAAGGTTAAAGATAAAGGTAAAAGTAAGAAGGTTGATGAAGAAGGTTCTACCTCCCAAGCAAACTATGCAGGGAGAGGTAGATCCTCAAGAGGAAGAGGCAGAGGAGGTAAGTCAGGTAGGGGGAGACCCTACAACTCATCACCATGCAACATCTGTGGATTGTCCAATCATACCACAGATGAATGTTACAAGAACTACAAGAATCAGAGAGGAAGAGGCTACTCAAGAGGTGGATACTCTCAAGGGAGAGGCAGGTTCAACCAACACCAAGGCTACAATGGATACAACAATCAATACAACAACAACTACAATCACAACCACAATGGTAACTACCAAGGTGGATTCAGAAATAGAAGGGATTACAACAACTACACAGAGGAGCAAGATGACTCCCTATTGATCATGAATATGACCTCCAAGGCAGGTACAAATGATGATCATTTATTTTATATTGACTCAGGATGTTCTAACCATGTAGCTGGCAATGTGGCACTACTCTCTGATTTGGAAGAACCCAAGGGCAAACATCAGGTACAAACAGGTGATGATACTAAACATTCTGTTGTAAAGATTGGAAATGTAAAGACATGTGATGGTAACTAGAATCTATTGAGCAGGGTACTCTATGTACCAACCATCACCAAGAATCTAATGAGTGTTGGTCAGATTGTGGAGAAAGGTTTGCAGGTCAGATTCACTCAACATGGAGCATATGTGGAGGACCCAAGATATGGTTTCAAAAGAATTGCCAAGGGGGAGAAATCAGGTAGATTGTTTACTTTTGAGCTAGAAGACACCAAGAACATTGCTTTATATAATTACAAGGATCAAACACTTTTAGAGTTAGAAATATGGCACAAGAGGTTAGGTCACATAGGTGAAAGAACCCTAAAGCAAATGTGCAGGGATCAATGTGTGCTTGGGATACCTAATGTGTCCAAGCAACACATGATTTATAAGTGTGGAGCATGTCAGTTTGGTAAGTCTCACAGGTTGCCCTATTCAAGGAAAGGTTTCATGCATGAAGACTACCTAGACTTGGTACACACAAATGTTTGGGGACCTAGCAAGGATCCTTCCATTTCAGGTTCAAGGTACTATGTGTCCTTTATTGATGACTATAGCAGGTGGACTATCTTATACTTTATGAAGCATAAAGATGAAGTGTTAATAATTGTTTTAAGAGGTATCTTGCACTTGTTGAAAACCAAACAGGAAGAAGCTTGAAAAGGCTAAGGTCAGATGGAGGAGGAGAGTACTTCTCCAATGAGTTTGAAGACTTCTTGCAGGAAAGAGGCATCAAAAGGGAAATAACTACAAGGTACTCACCTGAGCAAAATGGGGTAGCTGAAAGAAGGAATAGACTCATTGTAGAAACAACTAGGTCTATGCTTAATGAAAAGAAGTTGCCAAATTATCTTTGGGCAGAAGGTGTATCCACTGCCACCTATCTCATAAATAGGTTGCCATCCAAATCACTTGATGGCATGACACCATATGAAGCTTGGCATGGTAAGAGACCTTCTCTGGATCATTGCAAAATCTTTGGTTGTGTAGCATATGTGCATATTCCCTCACAGGTAAGGGGAAAGCTAGACCCTAAAGCTGAAAAATGTATCTTCATTGGTTATGATTTGAACCAAAAGGGATACAGATTCTACAACCCAACAAACAAAGGCTTCAAGGTAAGCAGAGATGTCATCTTTGATGAGAATGACTCATGGTATGAGAATGAATGCAGGAAGGTTAGTCTACCCTATGATATGGAAGAAGATTTCCCAAAGCTCACCAAGGAGGAACCAATCCAGAAAGAAGACTCAAGCTCAGATGATGATGATACAATTAACCTTGAGGAATTCAAGGCATGGAAGTCCAAAGGAAAGATGAAGATGAAGAAGCTAGAAGATATACCAGAATCCTCAACTCAAGCAATGAGGACATCTCAGAGAGAAAGTAAGAAGCCTATCAGATATGGGTATGATACTTCTCTTGTAACCAAGCATTCTGTATATCTTGCAAAGGATTTGTTGAATGAAGAACCAGGTACCTATGAAGAAGCAATCACCAAACCAGAATGGAAAGGAGCTATGGATGAAGAAATGGAAGCTCTCAAGGAGAGTGATACTTGGGACTTGGTACCCAAGAAGGACTCTATGAAGGTGATAGGATCCAGATGGATCTACAAGCTGAAGAGGAATTCTGATGGAACAATAAACAGGTACAAAGCTAGGTTGGTTGCCAAGGGTTTTGCACAAACCCAAGGCATTGATTATGAGGAGACATTTTCTCTTGTGGCTAAGATGCCAACTATCAGAATATTGGTGAGTGTAGCTGCATCCAAGAATTAGAACATGTACCAATTAGATGTCAAGAATGCTTTCTTGAATGGATGGATATCTGAAGAAGTCTACATGTCACAACCACCTGGCTATGAAGATCCCAAGAAGGTAAATTATGTTTGTAAATTGAAGAAGGCTCTATATGGTTTAAAGCAGGCACCTAGAGCATGGAATTATAGGTTGACAACCTACCTCCAAGACCAAGGATTTGTGATGAGCAAAGCTGACACTTCTCTGTTCATAAAGAGAAGTAGTACAAAGGTAATCTATTTGTGTGTTTATGTTGATGACATCATCATTACAGGCAATGATGTCAATGGGATTAGACACATCAAAGGACAGATGATGAAGGAATTCAAGATCAATGATCTTGGATTATTGAAGTACTTCTTAGGTCTTGAGTTAGTCTACACCAACTCAGGTATATATATCACTCAAAAGAAGTATGTACAGGATATGGTCAAGAAGTTTGGCTTGCAGGATGCTAAAGTCTCAACTACTCCAATGGAGGTCAACCTAAAGCTTAGTGCTCATGAAGGGGATGAAATACAAGACATTACAGGATATCAAAGCATGGTAGGTAGTTTGAATTATGCTACCTTGACAAGAATTGACATAGCATAATATGGAGTTAGTGTGCTAAGCCAATTCATGCACAAACCAAGGGTACCTCACCTAGAGGCAGCAAAGAAGATCTTGAAGTATTTGAAAGGAACTCAAAGTCATGGTTTGTACTTTCCTTATACATCAGATATTGACATTAAAGTATACTCAGATGCAGATTGGGCAGGATGCAAGGATGATAGGAGAAGCACATCAGGTTACATTTGTTTTGCAGGAGATAAACCTATTTCTTGGTCAGCCAAGAAGCAACCTACAGTGGCTTTGTCATCCACTGAAGCAGAGTATAGAGGGCTTGCCAATGCCACTCAAGAAGCTATCTGGTTAAAGCTTTTGTATACAGAGTTAGGTCTATACACTAGACCTCCAACTATCTTTGGAGATAACACAAGCTCTCTTCACCTTGCAGCTAATCCAATATATCATGCTAGAACCAAACACATAGAGGTTCATTACCACTATGTGAGAGAGAAGTTACTTAGCAAAGAGATTCAGTTGACTTATGTGTCCACTAATATGCAATGTGCAGATTTACTCACTAAAGCATTGGATGGGAACAAGTTATGCAGATTTAAATCCATGATTGGATTGCAGGATGTGATTGAAGACTAAAGATGAAGACTTAAGCCAAAGTGCTTGGCTTGAGGGGGAGCTGTTGGTGCAATTCAAGCCTTCACACTTGGCTTGGAACCTTGGAAATTTAGTGTTGAAACCTTGGAAGTTTAATCCACTTGAAGAAAGGACCATATGAACTTATGCTTATAAGTTCTTACCTCTTTACCCATTGTAAAAGTCTATATGACTTGGCATCTCTTGTAATCACACCTACTTGATAGATTCGTGGAAAAATTGGAACTTCTGATTGAGAGAATATGTCCCTACTTTTAGAGGAGAGATTCTAGGGAGCTTAGATTTGAATTTCAAAATCAAATGATCATCCTACTCATATAAAAGTGAAGAACAAAAACTCACGGGTCAGTTAGTCTCATTGAGCTCACTCCCCGAGGCATTCCACTAGTGTAACTCTGTGTGTGTTTGTGCTACTTCATAGCCTACACCACAATACCTCATTTAGCTATGCTTGTCATGCTAATGAGATTGTACAACTACATCAATCAATAGAAGTATACACATTCATCATCTCTGTTGTCTCTAAGTCATCTACTCCAAGTCTGTCAACTTCAACAGGTCATATCTCAGGATCTACTTATCCAAATCAAGTGATTCAAGGCTTGTTGGAACCAGCACAAAGTCATCTACACGCTTACAAAATTGGAAGATCATTGGATCAGCCATCTGGGAGAAATCGCGCTCGAAGTGATCTCTAGTATCTTTCTGCAGAGCTCCTAAAAAGTCGGGAGTGTTCCTAACTTTGCTAAAGTGATTTCTCTGAGTATAGTCTATCATTTTATCTCATTCCACTTGAAAATGGTATCTTACTAAGCTAATAGAATATCTCTAGAAGGAATTTTGCCAATTGTAAGTGTGCTGGTCATACTGAGTGAAAGACTGAGCAGGTATCATGACAAAAATAGAAAGTTTTTGAGCTTTGTGATTTACAAACTTATCTGTTTTGATCAAGTCAGTACTCAAACTTTTTCCAAAGTACATATAGCATATTTTGGTATCATTTGGAAGCTCAAGGAGTCTACTAAGCATATCTGAAGCAAAGGAGGGCTGAAGCAAAGCAGGTCTAGCAGCTTCAACTCAATCTCTTGAGTGCATCCAACCATCTCTCCCAACAATTTACTTGCAGATACTGCCACCTGTTGGAGATACCATAAAAGTTATGGTTATACTAGAGCGTCTAGGCTGCAGCGAAATGATAACAAATACCCCGGTGAATGAACGGATATTAAGTGAACATTAGATACTCGATCATCGTCGATATTTTGTAGCTTCCATTAATTTTTTTCAAAGTGGAGCTACATATTGTAACTCACGATGCCGATCCTAAGCTCCACCAACACCTTGGTCCTACTTCACTGTCCAATTCTCTATTGGTGGAATCATCAAGAGAGGGTCTCACATCTCGAGGAGTCCCAAACATCATCTCCTTGTAACATGTTGCATGTCCAATGGATTGACAAAAGATTTTAGTTCATGTCAGCTAAAGGAATCTTTTCATCTCTACTATGCACATTAATAGGATTTCAATATGCTCTACATTGTTTCTTCTTTTAGAGTATCTTATTTGTATGTATGTTGAATGTATTTAGTAAATGTATGCATGTTTCCATGTACTTATGTATGTATGCATGTTTGTGTGTATGTGTTCATGTACATATGTATGTATGTCGTGCATCCCTTATATTGTTTTTCACTTCTTGCAGGGTGCCCCAACGCTTATTGTAACTTGTGTGGAAAGACGAAACTCAAATATAATATCAAGATGTGGTGCGTTGACTGTGAGATATCAAAGGAAGGATTCTTTATGAGCTCTATCACATATTCATCTTTCTTGATAGAGTTAGATATTTTTTGGGAGGTGCAGTGACTCTATTGGAAAGTCATGTATTATAGTTTCCTGCCAGCTTAAGCACAACCCTGTCTAGCTTAAGTTCATGTGCTAGAATTCATGCTTTTAGTTAGTTTTCATTGCTGTTACGAGGTCATCATTCTCTTCTATTTTCTTCTTGTTGGACTTACTTGTCATCTTAAATTGTCGACTTAAAGAAAGGGGCATACATAATTCATCACACAGGCTATTCCTATCGTATTTGAACTCATAGTAATTATGTGAATGTTTTTGTTTCAGATTGATGAGATGAGGAATTTTTGTAGGAGGGTGGGCATTTTTCATAGAGGTTTGAATGATTGGAAGGAGCAGCCTACCCTGGATGGATATATACTTTTGTCATCAATAACATGCATCTAATTGCTGCACTTCTCAAGATCTTTTTGCCTCCCATTGGCTAGTGGCTTCTTTGATACAATGGAAGAGAGTGACATACATGAAAGGGATATGTTCTTTTCCGTTTCTTGTGGCCCAATATTGATTTTACCACTATCTCGAGAGCTCAACTCAGATATCCACATTTTTCAGGCTATCAAGGTTGTGATTTATAGCCTTTTTTGGACCAGGTCTAACTATGGCATTGAGTGGGCTGTTTTGAGGTACGTTGTTGGAATAGAGGCTATTTTTTTATGTTGATTGCAATGCTTGGTTTAGTTAACTTCATCGAAGACCCATTGCAGATGCAGCAATTGTCTGCAATCATTATTGGCAGCTATCCTTTTTGCCTCTTTTTGCTTCTAGATATTTATTGGAAATATGAGCACATTCCAATATGTGAAGAACCTATGTGTTCCACTGCAGAACATGCAAAGCATGCTAAGTCAACGATGAAGGGTCAATGCGATACTGTTCTTGTACTTTTTGCATGCCTTTTAGGATTCCAAAATCAGTATAATATTATTAACATATGGTTGAAGCAAAATCTCATGCCCTTCCTAGTTGTGCTCCCCTTTTAAGTGCCGCTCTAAGACTACCATTATACTTAATTCATTTTTGAAATGAAGCATTGAAACTGGAATGGTGGGTTAAGATTCATTGGAATTCCATGGGTGCTGAAGCCTTTTATTGATCCTTGTTACTAGCAGCTCTAAGTGTTATCTACATTGGCTTATCCTCTATATTGCTACATTCATTGGTTCAGCTTCTCCATTGCTATCTACATTGGTTCATTTTCTAACAAGTTCAATAAGAAGGGGATTCCCATTTTAAGTAGTGCACATGCTCAAGGTACGTGGATGCCCTTTTTCACAGGTAAATGTTTGTATAGCATTGAACCACCACTCATAGGGATACTATTGAAGAAGGCACAGACATCCAGAGCACTTCCTGATGTGCAACTCATAAAGATTATCATAGTACAAGACCTTTTTGGAGATTGGCCCTCATTATGTGGCACACCTAACGCTGATCTCATTCCATAAAGAATCATGAGGAGTAAATAATGCATTAACACAATTGGGTTTTGTATCGGATTCCTTGGATTGAATATGCAATCTGAGCTTTCTGAGGTTGGGGGGTAGTGCTTTTTCATGGCTAGGGCTTGCAAGTCTTGCATTTACTATAGGCCCCACCTTGTCTACTTTGATGCCATGTTTCTTGTACAGCATGATTGTATGCTTTTTCTTTTTCTCCTTTTGGGACTTAAGCCACTTCTAATCATTGCTTGTTGCTTCTCCTTTTCCTATGAGGACACTCAGTAACAAATTTCCTGTTTGCTCACAATGGAAGAAGTGCTTTTTGACTTTAAAATGTTTGGGTATCCTTAAAAGATTGATATAGGTCATAGGTTTTAGCTTAATATGAACAAACTAAGTGGAGCTTTGTGGAACTTCTTATGCTTTTCCGAATCTTCAATGGTGATAGCATCCAGGTTGTGCCATGTTGTCATGACCTCTAACTTAAAAGGTGTTGGAAAATCATGTAGATGATGTTTGGATTGAATCCATATAAAGGGTATGTCCTTCGTTTAACCAAGTAGTCCACTACCATAATGAGTTCCCTTTCAGAAGTTTTGATTGTTTACTATTTTGATCAAGAGCATGTTTACTCCTCTTTCTTCTGATGGAAATTTCAGTCAACTGAATGTAGACATAGAGTAGTATTTCAAAAAATGCCAATGAAATATCAACTATCATTATATTGATCAATTGAGTTGGCTGTTGGAGTGCAGATTGGAAAAAAAAGGACCAGTAGAGTGCTTGGCTACTTATGTATCATGTGGTTCATTCTGGTGCTTTTGCTTGCTTGGGATTGGCTTAATAGTGCTAGCAAAGGTGTATGAAGTTATGCATTTAGATTTTCGAGAGTTATCTGAAGCATTGATAAGGCATTTTTGAAGGGCTAGATGTGATTCATGTTATGATCCGGTTCATACCTTTTTTCCCAAATCTAGTTCTTTTTGCCAGGGCTTATTTGAAACAGCAAGAGATCCGTTTTGGGGGGGGGACTAGATTGTTAGTCTAATGTGGGGTACATGAGGTTTGACAACTTTGAACATCCTGTGCAAGCTTTGTCATCTTTAGAGGTGGTTGTGAGGAAGGAAGGTTATGTCAAAGAGAGAAAATAGCACCGCATGGATAGAGAACAATGACCAACTACTTTGGAGAAGTGAGGGAAAGAGATTCAGGTTATGGTATTTATTTGAGACATGTTTTTTGGAACATACCAAAATGTCTTCAAGGAAAGAAAATTTTAAATGTTTCCTGTAGTGATATGTTTTATCTTGCCTATAAAATCTAGGCCATGTATGAGGTGCATCATAGGCTCTATGGTGGTATTGGTGTTGTCCTTGAGTTGATTTTGGCTCTTATGCTTTACACTCTTGTGGTGGTGTGTTATTTTGAGTTGGTTTGGCTCTAATGGCCAAGGTCACTAGACCTTTGAGGCTGTTGGTTGTTAGGACTGAAATCTTATCTCATCCCTTGTAGTTATGATGAACTATAAATATTTTTTTGTATAAGTGTGTGTGCATGTGTAGCTATTGTGTTCATGGCTGCTGGAATGTGTATACATTGTTTATATATATGTAGGTATGTATGTATCTATGTATGCACATGTAAGCATGCATGTACATGCACTATGCATGTGTATATGTGTGCATAAGCACGTTTCACTTTTGTTTGCAAGACTATTGGAATGTGCAAGTCTGTCTATGTGCATGTGTATGAGTGTGCATATTTATACATGTGTGTGTATGTGTGAGCATGTATGTGTGTGTGTATGTACATGTGTGGTTGTTGTGTTCATGGTTGCATGAATGTATGTACATTGTGTGTATGTGTGCAGCTATATATGCATTTTTGTATGCATATGCATGCATGTGCACTTCACATGTTTATATGTATGCATGAGCACGTGTGCGACTATTGTGTGCAAGATGTTTGGAATGTTCATGTTTGTATATGTATGCATGTATCTGCACATGTATGATGTGTGTGCTTATGTGTGTATGTGTTTCTACGTGTGTATATGTGCATGTACATATGCATATGTGGTTTTTGTGTTCAAGGCTGTTGGAATGTGTGTGCCTTGTGTATATGTGTGTAGATATATTGAATGAGTTGGAGGTGTTGATTACTATTAATAATTTTGTGCATGTCCCATTGTGATGGAAATTGGAATGTGCTACAATGTTGATGCATGCATGTGTATGTGGAATGTGCATGAATCAGTATGTGAATCTATTTGAATGTGTCATCTACAATGAGAGACAGGAGGTGGATAATTTATTGCTTGCTATATGTATATATTTCTCCATCATATAATTTTGCAGGTATTGAAGAGAGCAATTTCTAGCAGGGCATAGTAGTCGCTTTGAAGTGCAACGCAACAAGAGTGCAACTAGATGCTACTGTAAGATTTCTGTATATCATTGGTCTGATACAATGTTTGAGTGCTTCTTATCAATTTTTCTTCAGTCTCAAACTATTCATAAACTGTTCCATAATTGGAGGTGGGGATACATCCATGTGCTGCTGAAGATTTTGTGATACTGAGAACAGCTACTAGGCGAGTTTCTCGAGATGAAGAACTGAAATGCATTTGAGCTGGAAGCATCAGTTTGCACATTGAGAATATCATGAGCCACGACCAATCTGAGAAGTGTGTTAGCATAAGTAATGCCATGATGTTTGAGTGGAAGCAACAACATTGAACGGCTGTCAAATCATGATTTGGTTTTTTTTCATAGATGTAGGAGCTTATGAGTGTGATTAAAAGTTGGGAAAGCTTTTGAAAAGTATATAGTGAACCGTGTGTAGATACCTCTTTATGTACAGATTAAAATGAATGATTTTTTTCTAGACACATTTGCTGATTCTATGACGTATTTATTGTCCAAGTGGATGTTCACCTACAAGAACATGGTTTCTTATACGTAAACAAGGAGGAAAGGAAATAAGGCCAGCAGGATTTTACATTATGAAGCTTTTTCCAAGCTTCTAATCTTTGTTTGAATTTTCTTGTATTCAATACATAAGTCCAATTTTCTGAGCATAAAGCCAACAAATAATGTACAGGTGCATGTACATACAGATGTTTTTGATTTTACATCTGACTTTTACCCTTGATTGGTTGATGACTAGATATAGTTCTCTACAAGATGCTGACATCATGCTCATCTTAGATTTGATATTTGCAGTTTATTTTTCTGTGATTAGAGTTAGCTTGGTGAGCCTTTGTAATAGTATTGTGTCTAAAATGATAATACATACATGATTATTGCAAATTTCTTGAGGAATTTCTCATATTTGAAGGGTAGTCATTTTCTTTTATTGGAGGGTTAATATAGCCTGTTACTATAAATATGTTTGACCACCTATCATTTTCAGGGGTCTAGTTTTCAGAATTTTTTGCTATCTAATGGATTTGAAGAAAATAGCTTCCTTTTAATTATGAAGCATGCATGTTTTTGCTCACGTTCCATTGGCTGGTTTCTAGTTTTTTGGATCCTTTTATATCTACTAAATTTATAGAAATTTCCTATACCATTCTTATGGAGAAAGGACTAAAATACCCCAAATACTCCCTAGGACACGTGCATATGTACCTACTGGGAGGTTTGTATGTGAGACAAATTCTTGGGAACTTGAGAGTATGGATCTCTTGAAGTATTATTCTGCCTGGCAGGTAACACTCCTGGGAAAGGTTTTGCCTATTTGTGCAATCAACTCTTTTCAGTGAGCTCGAAATCTTAGTATATATTCTAAAAATGTTTTTGACTTCACAGGAGCAGAGACAGCTTTTAAAATTATAACATGCATGCAACACTATTGGGAAAGGTTTTGTGTAACTCTACAGTGAACTCTTTTCAATGAACTAAAATTTTAACATGTTCCTACTTGGCAAAGGTGTTGATTGTTTGAAAGAGTGTAGTGACTACCCTTTGAAATTCAGAAACTCACTTCGTGGGCCTCAAAAGATGCATCATGCAACTATTGCTAAGAAGATACTTCTGTAATTATCAAATTGTAATAGACACCTTGATTTCTATTGATAACTACATAGGTGGTGTCTTCATATTGAGAAGATGGCATGAACGAATCGAGTCAGCTGAACTGTTTTCAGTACAAGGATCTTGATGTAGTGCAAGTTCCAAAAGAGTACATAACTTTAGGACTACATTGTGGACAAGGGTTTAGAACTTGAGTACATTGTATTATTCTTGTTTGATGAGGAATTCAAGCGTGATCTAGAGATTTTATCACTCACGGTAACTCGAAAAAACTTGATGGTTTTTGCATGAATACAGGTTCATGTTCTAACAATGGAAAAGATATTGTACATGATTCATTCCAGCCTATTTAGATGGAATCAGGAATATAACTGTTGATTGAGACTGAACTAGTAAACAGTGACCTTTTTCCAATGATGTTTCTATCTGCTGAGTTATATTCAATACGAGGATCTTGAAGTAGTGCAAGTTCCAAAAGAGTACATATCTTCAGGACCAAATTTTGGACAAGGGTTTTAGAACATGAGTACACTATAATGTTCTTCTTTGATGAAGAAGTCAAGCTTGATCTAGAGATGAATCTATCAAAGATGTAGCAAGCAAAGCTATGGTGATCAGTTGTGGAAGGTTTGTTTTATTAGTGAATGGTATCAAATACTCAAACATTTCTATATTTCTAAGGGAGGTTATTATAAAAATCCGTCTAAAATTTTATATTTCAAATATAAGTTATCACTAAAATTCACCAACTATTTTATTTTTCAAATGGAAATTACTATCAAAATTCACCAAAATATTTATACTTTTAATATGAGATACTTAGAGATTTTTGCCCATATTTATATACTTCTGAGAGAGAGGGGTGGTCTTATTTTTTACCCTGGTCCAATTCCAAATAATCGACGGCAAAGAACTTCAGCAACATCAAAGAAAAGAGAAATTATAAAGCTTAAAGGATAGAGAAACAGAAATGCTAACAGTACGCGTAGCACTTACCAAGATGTGAGATCTAAGCTGAGAGAGAGAGTGTGTGTGTAGAGAGAGAGATGTGTGTGTGTGTGTGTGCACAAGACAATGCATGTCGCAATTCGCTTAGCGTGCGCAAGTTCGATAGAAGACAAACACTACTCAGACACGTGCAAAAATTTGAAGTTTTGCTCTCGGGTTCGCGGTATGTTTAAAAGTCGGCCTCGGTATATACGTCGGTAAGAGGTGTCGGTATACGTGCCGGTAACTTCTAGTAAATTACCGATGCTTATACCGACGCTTATACCGACACATATACCAACGGCTGCGGGCCACACCGACGGTCCGTTTAAAACGGTCATAGCGACGGTCCCTTAACCGTCGTTATCTCTAAGTGACATTTTCCAACGCCCATACCGATGCCGAGTGTGACCGTCGGTATGCCCCTCATATGTTGTAGTGTCATGAGTTACCTTGAACAAAACGGAATACACTCCATGTATCTCACGTTGCACCCAGATGCTACTTTGGGGTCTTGCTCTACGGTCGTATGTACTTCATAGAAGCATTGCGGATGCGGCATTTAACCTTTCCAAGAACCCATACTTCACTAAAATGGGGCGTTAGATAAAGACAAAGAGAACATATGCCTATAGAGGTTGTACATAAGACAAGGCAAGCATATCTTTCTAGTTACAAAGCTCTAGCTTGGGAGTTGCCTGCTGATGAATAGAAGCATTTTGTTAGCAAAACAAAAGTGACAAATGAGTGCACCAGTCGGGAAATTACTACAAGTCATAAGATCACAGTCATGCATACCAACTGACAGACGACTCAATGATTGAATGTGAATATCTGCAAGGCAGTTACACGTGCACATTTGTTTTCGTTCTAACGATCAGTACTCTGTACATTCGGACATATATCTCGTCTGCAACAAAGAAGAAAAGAGAGGTAAAACAGGTGAAAAATCATATGAAGTATGACAAGATTAGGAAAAGGGTGGTGCCAAAGGAGTCACCTAAGAAGGAAACAGTGGAAATACCAAGCAAAGAACAGAAATAATAAGAAAGTTTAGGGTAAGCCTTTGTAATATGGTGAGCAGAAATGGTAAAGTTGAAGAACGTGGAGGTTAGCAGGGCATGGATCAACCAGACCAGCATGTGGAAGAATACTAAGGTATTATTCCTATTGTTTTCTGGACATAAAAGAGAAGAAGAGATGCTATTGGAGCGAGAGGAATTGAGAGGATGGTAGTAATCTAGAGGTAAAGCTACAACGCTGCTTCATAGAGAGATTGGTTCTCTTATTGGTTATGAAGGATAATGGTAGAAGAACTCATCATAGTTGATCAAGAAGAGATAGGCACTACCTACATCTTCAGGAGCTGCACAAGAGAAAAACTACATATGTAGTTTGGCATCAACAGCAAAGCTTATAGAGTTCAAAGTGCTGTCAATATAAAGTGATGTTGGAAGAAATGTTCTCTTGAAGCATGTCTCTTTGTCATGGGGTTTCTTTCATCCTCTTATGTTTAGCTGCACATGTTCTCATGGAAAGAAGGAATGTCATATTTAGAAGGAGAACATTACATTTCCGAATGATATAGATAGAGCTTTAACAAGGCATACATGTTTAGTGAGAAGCATATGCTTCAGAAGACTGACTGGTGGAATTAATGGCTCATTGTTTCTTGAGAAGGTTGGGGAACACTATTGACTTGTGCCAGTAAACAAAAAAAAGAAAACAATGCATATGCTCAGGCAAGCTGCTGAATGGACCCTTTGTGTTGCATAGTGACATGAATATCGAGCCTCTCAACGGATGGAGTGGCCTTAATTTCAATGTAGTTGAGAGTTTTTGCTCATGGATAATGACATCTTCAAGGTAACCTTACCTGCCAGTTTAGGATTCTCGAGCCAGCTTCTTCTACTACATCTTGATACCATATCTGGAGAACTATTGTAAATACTGGCAGCGGCTCGATGTACACATCTTATCACATTATCGTAGAAAATGAAATAGCAATTGCTGCATGCATCTCAAGCGCATGTACTGTTACGGATAGAGAAGCAACATGGGCTGCAGTTCGGAAGGGAAAATGGCCTTCCTTTGGATCTTAAACGATGTGGTATGCTGTTCGGTTCTTATTGGTACTCATAAATGGTGCCACGGAGAAAACATAATTCTTGGGTGAAGCTTTCACTCAGATACAGACATGGAGGGTTGTGAGTCAAAGAAACTTTTTTTTTTCTTGGGGTATCAACCTGATTCGCTTATATAGTGCACTATGCTGTCACGTGGCTTGGTCAAACCCATCCATAGAGATTTGAAGCAGGAATGCTCTCGCTGAAGCAGAGTAGTTGAAAGCTCCACCTATTTGCTATTCTACAATGGTATGTGTTTACTTTTGGTCTCCAATCTGTGTATGGATGTTCTAAATAATTTGGGATACAATTTTGGCATGCGTTAAATTCTCAATCATGACTATTCATAGTTATCACTACGACTCATAAAGGCATCATTTTTTTTCTCTATCAGTCTTTTACGTATGCAAGTAGGTCATGAGATAAAGCATAAAACAATGCTATAAATCAAATTCTCCTTGTGCACATGTGTGTGCATTGTAATGCATTAATGTGTTTTATGAGGGTTGTTTCAAATAAAAGGCATGGTTAAGAATGCATACCCTATAAATTTGTATTGGAAGAGAATATTTCACTTCTAGAATTGGAAACACATACCTAGGTTGTTACGAATGAATGTCTATCCAAACCAAAGGAATTGTATTTTGTTTCCTATGCGGGCATAGAGTGAGGATTGAAATCTGCTGAGTCTATGATATTACATTCTCGACTCACTTTTTGAACTAGCACCTTTCTTTTTGCATGTTTTTCCCTATTCTCACTCGCTATATGTGCATGTGTGTGTGACAGAAAGATGTAATCTTTGCTATTGCAAATGATTCTTCATGAAAATTATAGTGAAATAAAGCTAAAAAAAAATAGCCCATACTTATGCAAATGCAAAGGGTTTTGAATGTCATTACAGTTCTTCACAAGTGCCATTAAACTCACATGTTTGCCAAAAGTATCATAACTGAAAAATTGATCGGATGATGCTAAGAAATGTATTGTGCTCTTCGACAAATACCCGGCGTTCTTGAGTGCACGCAACACCTCATATACCAAATTGATAGTTCTGCACTCTAACAACACAAAAACTAAAAACAATGATGAATATGGCAATGGTTTATTTCTTATTGTTGTGCACTCTCGAGTCACCTTTTAGAATGGTTTCCATTAGAAAGTTTCCCATCTTAAGTAGTATTGGTACAAGAAAGGAGATTAAGTCATCCAAGGTTTTCTTTTTCCATTACTTCAACGAAATTTTGTTTCTCTGAATGAAGGTTTAATTGAGAATCCATGTCAAGCTCTTTGCTATCCTTTTACCCTCCTTACTTTGAACCCCGCAATAGTGTATCCATTACTGGTGTGTTGCAACCGGTTGATCTATCTCTCTCTCTATCACTCTCTCTCTATCTCTCTCTCTCTCTTTGTCTCTTGAGAGCACCATCACCGACTCTAGGCAAAGGTTCAACAACACTGATCCATTGCTCTCTCTCTCTCCCTCTCTCTCTCTCTCTTTATTTCTTTGTTTGTCTCTCTCTCTCTCAGTGAGTTCTAGTTGTCTTTGATTTGCCACTTGTATCACCATTTTTGCTAACCCCTCTCTCTCTCCCTCTCCCTCCACCACCTCTATAGTGACATATTCATCTGTCACCATCAAAGTTCTCCATTTCTGTCTCTCTACATAGATCAAAAGAGTATCGTCCACTATGCTACAAATGCCTCTATCAGAATCTCACCCTCTCTCTCTCTCTTTATATATATATCTCTCTCTCTTTCTCTCTTTCTCTCTCTCTCTTCTCTCTGTCTCTCTCCCTCTCTCTCTCCCTCTCTCTCTCTCTCTTTCTCTCTCTCTGGTTCTTCATCATCCACGCGATCAGGATGTCATCTCTATATGTTGTGCAGCAATCTCTCTCTCTCTCCCTCGATTTTAGTGATGCCATCTTCTACCGCCCTCTATGTGATTCTCTCTCTCTATCTCTCTCTCTCTCTCTCTCCACATATGTCTGTGCATATGTCATCGATCTAGTATGCAACAATGCCTTCTCTCTCTATGCTGAGAGCATACAACCACCACCACCATAGCTTCTTCCAACCACCTCAGTTCCTCTCTCTATTCTCTCTCATAGAATCACACATCCTATTGCTTAAGTGCCTTTGGAATAGATGGTCGAGAATGTTACTTTTTGACATTTAGAATCTAAACTTACCAAATTCATAATTGTGATTCTTGATGAGGATTCTTTAAGAACTCAATGACCTACAAATTAGAAGCAAATATCCAACATTGTTCTAACTCAATCCCTCTCTCAGGGTAAAGAAAAAACTGAGAGCTCCCATCAAACCAATGGAATGAATACTATTTGAAGAAAGCACACTATCAACAATCAACTGAGCTCCCAACAAGAACAATTGAAAGGAGATAAAGCGGTCTAACATTTAAGTCTCTCTCTCTCTCTAGGCATGGTAGCCAGAGATGGGGAGCTTGAGAACTATGGTAATGGAGAGAGAATCAGCATTCTATTTGTAAATTATGAACAAGAAAATGAAAATCATGAACAAGAAATGTAAAGAACAAGAAAAGTTAAGGAGCATACCTGGAGAGAAAGGCCACGAGGAAGAACAAATGAGCATTGGTTCGCTATTTATAGGTTTCCCCTAGGACTTCTCTCTAGAATCTTCTAACTCCCTATTGATTCTTTCTATTTCTAGAACCTTCTTCCATGTTCTTCTGCTATTTTTTGAAAGTCCCATCTTTTATTTCTATTTTGGTTTTTTCTTTTTAATTTTCTCTATTTTTCTTTTTTTATTTATCTATCTTTTTTCTGTTTTTCTTTTTATTTTTGGACTAAGGTTTGGTTTCACACCTTATGTACAAATGAAATTAAATCAAAGGGTTAGACTTAGGGTAAATAGCAAAACTAAGGCTCCAGCCTAGGCTTTTTATCGAGGAAAGTTATGGTTTGCCTATGATTAAGGCCAACAACATCAATTAATGAGTTTATTTACTTTGATGGCCTAAAATCCTAGGGTTTCTAAGGATCAAACCTTGGGTTTTAGGGGTTTCAAGTTAGGTTAGTGAACTATTTACAATTTTACAAGCCTAATGTACAGACACAACATGGTTTCTCATCTCATATTCAATCGAATCAACCAAAACACAAACAATTTATAATTCTCTATAGCCAGAATATTACACCATAAGGAGAAAATCAATGAAATGAAGTTGAAAAAAAATCTCGATGTGCACTTCCCTAAGGGATTTCATCCCGACATTTGCCCCCACTAAACTTGCACATTTTCGCGATGCGCCAACTTGCAAAATCAACCATCACATCATAAGGAAAAAAAATCAATGAATGAACTTGAGAAAAATTATCGATGTATACTTCCCTGAGGGATTTCATCTTGACACCTGTCACCACTAAACTTGCACATCATCGCGATAAGCCAACCTGCAAAATGCAACAGAAGTGTATCAGAATTCTTTTGAGAACTCTTTTAAATTTTTATGGCTTTATTTTTAAAAAAATTGAAATGTGATCTCATGCATTCCATGCAATTTTATAAAGATTAGTTTAAATCTTAGAAAATAAAGATGCAAGCTTCACAAACGTCTTACTATGTTTTTGCTTTCGCAATCAGACAAGTAACCATATGAATAAACCATAGGCTTCATAGATGTTTCGTTCGTTCAACCTGTTCACATCAGGTAACTTATCCTAAGTGCTACCATATACTAAGCTCTACTAACTCAGTTTGTAGGAATCTCCTACTGTCCAACTTTCCATTAGATTTTTTTATTTTATTTAATTTTTAAGTTTTCTTTTTCTCTTACTTTTCCTTTTATTTTCTTTTTCAATTCATCTCCGCTCAACACTTTTTTCTTTTTCTTCCTTTTTTTTTCACAAGTTGGCCTATGCCGAAATCGGGTGCGACTCATGGACTTGTCCGCTCGGCCAGGTTTATCCCACCTATGTGCCAACCTGACATAGTGCAAGACACACAACATCAGCCCTACATGAAATCGACATCAGCTCGTGGCTCTGACACCTGGCTAGAGTGACTCCACCGACCTACTGACCCATATAGATGCATGACAATAGATAGGTCAGGCCTATGATGAAACTAGGATCACCTCTTGTTCTTGATCACCCAACCAAGGTTACTCCATCCGCCTACTAGCCCATCACAGTGCACTAACAACACAAGCACATCACAGTGCACTAACAACACAAGCATACACATATACTACTGGCTTGAGTATGAAGGTTTTTACTAAAACATGATCTATCTAGAGGTAGAATCTTGCAAGAAATAAATAATAGGACCCAAATAATCCACTCACTAAGTGTTCAATTCTATCAGCATATATATGCACTCAGTTTAAGTATGCCATCACATTCCCAAGCTTTCACTCCCAAACGTCTCTAGTCCACTAACTGATTCTATTCGTATCATTCCTAGTCATTCATGCTTCATACGAAACCATAACAGATGTTCGCTATCTTGTCCCTACTTGATTTTCCTAACCTTGTATAGATCTTTAACACAAACAATAATGCAATGCGTATGTCCTTTCAAAGGAAATAGATTTCAAATTGGAAATATTTCACCTGATTAATTTGGTTCATCTTCAACATTGTTTGATCCAGTTTTTCTTCAATTTCCCTAGTTTATTATTCTTCATCAGCAACAGTATCAACATCATCATCATCCTCCAATAGTTCCTGCTCAATCTCATAATCCACATCATTTCTTTTCTTGAACAAATTATCCTCTTTCTTGCAATCAAAGACCTCATAGGGGAACTCTCAAGTTCACAACGCGCATACATTCCATTTTCAAACACTGACATCACTACATACAAACCAAACCATCATTTAGTCAATTTCTTCATAGCATCATACTCAGTATTGAATGTACTATTGTACACCAACACCCAATCATCTACCTCAATCCTACATGAATTAAGTCGATGAGTTTTATCAAAATAAATCTTGTTTTTCAACCTAGAATCCTTTATCTTCTGGACTAATTCTTTTAATTTTGCCTTTCCTTGCTCTAACTGCTTGATTCTCAATGATAAAATTTCTTCTCTCGTCATTCCGTCATTCCATGGGAGCCTCAACCACGTTTGTATCTGAGTCTGGATGGGGACGATTGGCTTCTCACAATACATCAATTCAGAAAGCATGAAACCTATGGACCAAGTATATGTTGTTGGATCATTTCTCTCCTATGCACAACAGAAAGTGTAGAAGACCTTCTCAGGATGAAGACCTTCACCTATAGCTGAACCTTAAAATGAAAACTGATATCAACTGAAAAACACAATGAACTTGAGACTTTGTTCACTCAAATTAGACACTAATAGTTTCAAATGAGCTATCAAACATGCATTTTGGAGTGGTTTTTCTTTGGCAACTCTTTGCGTCAAAATATGTTATCTCTCCACTAAGTTAGGCTGAAACGTATACTTCACTAAAAACTAAATAACTCGTAAAGCATAGTGAATCTCATAGAACTCTTTTTTATAAAGAAAATGTAGAAGGTACGCTCTCCAAGGAATCTTTAAACTCTAAAATTGGATACATACATTGAGAGATATGACTCTCGCAATCAGGCTACCCAAAAAATGGTATGTAGTAGGACATAGTCTATGAGACTAAAGAAAATGAAATGATTGAAACCAAAAAAACTATCTACAAGGGGACATCAACACCTTTTTCCTATGTTCTTGAGTGTCCTCCCTCGCCTCTTTTGTAGCCAAATGACCACGAGCTCTATGATGTGTTTGAGAGCTCTTTCCATAACTTCTCCACTACTTTGAACAACCACTCTTCTCGTCTGGTTCAATTTTTGGATTTGATTCTCTTTCACCCTCCACTACTTGCTGAAGTAAATGCTTCCATTTCTTATTTTTGTATTTCCTTCTATGTGAAGAGGATCCTTGTTGAGAGCAGTATGGGCACCCAAGGACTGACTAGACAAGGAAGCCAGCGGAGAGAGTCAGAGCGAGGTGAAGGAGTAAGTAGACAAAGCAGTCGACGCAAATCTGGCAGATAGGCCTTCAAATTTTTGCAAATCAACACCTTTATAACAGTGATTCTTATCACTAACAATCATTGTAAATACCATTTCATATTTTTGTAGCTCCATTTTGTGCAAGCCAAGGAGTCCTTGAGCTTGAGGAGCCTTAGAAGTACCTACATATCAATTTTCGTATTTTTTAGACTCTGTTTAAGCCCTCAAATTGGCCCTGGGACCTAATTTTTAACTAGGCCGGACACTAGGTCTGGACAGGGCCAAAACCTAGTCAAAAACTATAAAAAGAGCTAGAGAGCTCATTTTTGAGGTTAGCTTGTAATTGAAATGAACTTGTAAGAGCTTTTTGAAGGAATCTAAGAGCTCCATTGCTTCTCACTCTTTGTCTTGCCGTGTGTGCGCGTGTGTGTGTATGTGTGTGCATGCTTGTGTGCTTCTCACTCACGCACTTGTGTCTCCACTTGCTCGTGCTCTTCATACCATCCTCACGTCTTCGCGGATTGACATTAAAGGAGGTGCTACTCATCACTGAGCTACACCAAATTTTGGCGCCGTTGCCGGGGATCGAGCTTTGAGGACGAGCGTGTGATGGTAAGACGTAGATTGGAGACGTTGGCGTTGTAGGTAATTTCGTTACTTTTCCTATTTTTCTCTTTCTTACCTTACCACCATCATCACCATCATCATCATCACCATCTTCCACCTCCACTTCCATCATCGCGAAAATTTCAGTTTTTTGATTATATCACCTTCTCCACCTCATTTCCCTCATTTCACTTGTGAGAGAGAGCGAGAGCGCGAACTGTTGTGTGCTATTTTCTGCATGCTTTTGGAGTTTCTTGCAGGTTTCAGCATCATCATCCCCTCCAGCACGTCGCGCAGGTACGGAAATGTGCAGAACTGTCTCACAGTCGCCGACTCCTGTCGATCGCGATTGACAGAAATTTTCACCTTTTGGTAAATCTGAGTGCACCACAGTGGACTAGAGACCCTGCACACCACATTTCCACAAAAAGTTTTGAAAATTTTGCAAAATTTCAGTCCATCGCGATTGACAGCTCTGTCCATCGCGATTGACAGCTCAGTCCATCGCGACTGACTGCCTGTCCATCGCGATTGACTGACCCCTGTCCATCGCGATCGACTGACCCCTGTCCATCGCGATTGATTGCCTGTCCATCGCGATTGACTGACCCCTGTCCATCGCGATTGATTGCCTGTCCATTGCGATTGACTGACCCCTGTCCATCACGATTGATTGCCTATCCATCGCGATTGATTGCCTGTCCATCGCGATTGACAGACCCCTGTCCATCGCGATTGATTGCCTGACCATCGCGATTGATTGCCTGTCCATCGCGATTGACTGACCCCTGTCCATCGTGATTGATTGACTCTCCATCGCGATTGACTGACCCCTGTCCATCGCGATTGATACTCTGTCCATCGCGATTGATACTCTGTCCATCGCGATTGACAGCCCTGTCCATCGCGATTGACAGCCCTGTCGATCGCGATTGACAGCCAATTTTAGCTAATTTTTTAGGGTTTTTTAATTGAAGAGTTGGGCTAATTTTGGGCATAAACATTTTACTCTAGAGCACATAAGGAGGCCTTAGGAAAACAACTTGGGGAAAACCTGTTGCACAGTGATCCTGTTTGAACCCTGTCTTAACCCTAGAACCCTGAACGGTCATAACTTTTTCGTACGAAATCCTTTTTTTGAGCTTTAGGGCTTGTTGGAAAGCTTGTGGCATATACTACACGCCCTCAACTGTTTTTATAAAGATAATGCATTGATTTTTAGCTAGGGTATTTTGAAGTTGACCATACCCAGGGGGATCAAAGTCAGGGGTCTTAAGAATTGTTTTCCTAAAATTCACTATGCAAATTAGTATTTGTGCTACAGGAATGAGAATCATTGGTTCTGTCTTTGGAATTTAAACATTAAAGCTAACTTTGGAACTCTACAGATCTATTGAGAGCATCGAAGGGCGTTCTAAGCAAGTGTAAGTGCAAGCCTTGGAACACACTTCCTGGGCATTCAAGGGCAACCAAGCAGGAAACAAAAGGTTGGAAACTTTCAACCCCCTCTGTCAATTCCTAGCTTAGGCTAAGAACGACTAGAGGTAGGAGTAAGTCAGGGCGACGATAGGCAATTATCAAGTTGAAGCAGACCTAAACTCTCAAGTTCAAGCTAAGGACATAATCTTTGTACTATCGAGAACTCTAAAGGAAAAGAACTTAACGTGAAACGAGCAACTTTAAGTGCGGAACTACACTCAAATATACCTTACGACGTGATATCAGACAAGAATTTTAACACGGGAATCAACTAAAAAGAATCAAGTAACTGATACAAAAGGACTCTGCAACGAGGTTGTACTTGGGCAAAATTGGGCTATTCAGCTAGGCTTATGAACCTTAGATCAGGGAGACATCTAGTAAGGGATAGACAAAGCCTTAGGTCTTCAGAGGCTAGTGTCAACCACACTGCTAGGTCGTGGGCCCAGCAATTGAGCCACCACTCATACTACCCAAGTTCTGAGACTAGTGAATCCGAGATGTCTCAAGGTATGGAGAGACCTACAGGAAGTTCAGGAGTGCCATACCTACACAGGGTAGAAGGCCCTTACAAAACGCAGTTGGAATACCTTAGGACCAACCGATTAGGTGCCACCATCTATGAGGACGGCCTAGGAAGATCTGTGGTACAGATTAAGAATCCGGATCAATCCATTGGATTAGAGCACCCAGCTGTCAAGTTTGAAAATGGAGCATACTTGGACAAAGAAGGAACCATATACGTAGTCACCAGTCATCCAGATAGGACGGACGAATTTGGAAATGTGATCCCCAAAGCAGACTTAGGTGACCTGGAGCAAGGAAACATGGGTGCAGAACCTAGAACCCCTCGAGGTAAATCGGTTCTCACTAGGATTATCACACCAGAGTGGATTACCCAGGATAATAAGAGCATAGATTTGCTCCTCAATCGAGAGACTGACGAAGCCTTTTGGAGGTACAAACCTGATCGGCCAATTGATATAGGAACAATCATGATCTATGAGTTTAAGGATCCTGATAGCCCAGGTAGAGTGACCTACTTAGATCACGCTTCAGAGAGGATCTTTGTGGTGACCGAAAATGATAGGCATGCTTACACTTGGAAGGGTGAATTCATTTTCCCCCAACCAAGATCGAATGTATCCTATGGTCACCCTGGAGCTGGAACATCCCAAGCTCATGGAATGCAAAGAGACAGAAGTAGAGATAGACCAGAAGTAAGCTTTGCCAACCCAGTGGGCAAAGAAAGAACGAGGACGGAAACAAATAGAGTAGAACCTGAGATACTTAGAGCTCACAGGAATCAAAGAAATGCGGATGAGTTCCCTCTACCACGACCTAGAGAGCACACGAGGACTTTGAGACCGACTCAGCTAGTTAAGTCCATGAAGAACTACTTCGATGGCACTGGAGATCCATACGATCATGTGGCTGAGTTTAGGCAAGTCTTGAGAGCTGAACAAGTGGAGGATCTATTCACGCAGTACAATGCCTTTGGTCTGACCCTTAGGAACACTGCCCTGACATGGTTTCAACCACTAAATGAGAGGCAGTTCAGGAGCATAGACCAACTCCTAGAGGCTTTCATTATTGAATTCTCTAAGAGTGGCATAAGGCATAATACCTCCTCGCTGATTCACAGCTTCAAGCAAACCCCTCAAGAAACCGTGAGACTTGCAGAAAGAAGATTTAGGCAATACTTAGAAAGATGCCCTGTTTCGGAGCTACCCACGCCAGCTAAGCAAGTGGCTTTATTCCTGGATGGATTGCTAAGTACTAAATTGAGATCTTATGTGTACTTGAAGGACCCTAGGACCATAGAAGACTGTGTGCGCATGTGCATTGACATCGAGGATAACCTAGGGGAGGAGTTAGAGCTTTCCAAGATATACAAAGATTCAGATAGTGCCTCTAACCTCTCTTCCACGCAATCCACATCAATTGAGGAACTTGCAGAGAAGGTAGCTCAGAAATTAGGTGTCACTAACAAACAAATCCCAAGGTTTGCCCCTGTGAAAAGGTGCTTGTTGACAGCATACGGGAAGAAGCAAGTACGAACACACATGCAGATCTAGCACTAAGGCAACCCTTCATTTTTTTCAAAACCCCTACATCATTTTCAAGTGATTCTCATCACTAAAAAACCTTGTAAATATCATTTCACCTTTTTGTAGCTCCATTTTGTACAAGCCGAGGAGTCCTCGAGCTTGGGGAGCCTTAGAAGTAGTTGCCTGCCAATTTTCATAATTTTTAGATCTCGTTTGAGCCCTCAAATAAGCCCTGGAACCTAATTTTTAACTAGGCCGGACACTAGGTCTGGACAGGGCCAAAGCTAGTCAAAAACTATAAATAGAGCTAGAGAGCTCATTTTTGGGTTAGCTTCTGGTAGTTTGAGCTTGTATGAGAACTTTGTTGCAATAGAAGTGATTCCATTGTCTTACTCTCTTTGTTCTTGCCGTGTGTGCGCGTGTGCGTGTATGTGTGTGCATGCTTGTGTGCTTCTCACTCATGCACTTGTGCTTCCACTTGCTCGTGGTCTTCATACCATCCTCACGTCTCCCCGGATTGACATTAAAGGAGGTGCTACTCATCGCTGAGCTACACCAAATTTTGGCGCCGTTGCCGGGGATCGAGCTTTGAGGACGAGCGTGTGATGGTAAGACGTAGAGAGGACGCGTTGGAATGGTAAGTAGTAGGTAAATTTCTGATTTTTCTCCATCTTCATCTTCATCTTCACCTCCATCTCCATCTCCACCTCCACCTCCTTCTCCACTACATATTCCCTCTTCCTTATCATTCCCTCATTTGTTGTGTGCGAGTTTGAGAGAGAGCGAGTGTGTGTGCTTGTTTTTGCGTGTTTTTTGCATGTTTCTTGAAGGTGGCAGCTCCATCATCACCTCCAGCAAGCTCAGCAGGTACAGAAATTGTCTGCACAGTCCCCGAGGCGTTGAGCTCGAGCTATCGCGACACTCCGAAAATTTCACCCAATCACGATTCTGAGTGCACCACGACACTGCGCAGGCCTAGAGCTCCCAGGATCACTAGACAGAACAGAAAAATTCACCATATCCCGAGCTATCGCGACACCTCGAGGTATCGCGACACCTCACGACCTATCATGACACCTCACGACCTATCGCGACACCTCACGAGCTATCGCGACACCTCGACCTATCGCGACACCTCGACCTATCGCGACACCTCACGACCTATCGCGACACCTCGACCTATCGCGACACTTCACGAGCTATCGCGACACCTCGACCTATCGCGACACTTCACGAGCTATCGCGACACCTCGACCTATCGCGACACCTCACGACCTATCGCGACACCTCGACCTATTGCGACACCTCACGACCTATCGCGACACCTCGACCTATCGCGACACCTCACGAGCTATCGCGACACCTCGACCTATCGCGACACCTCACGAGCTATCGCGACACCTCGACCTATCGCGACACCTCACGACCTATCACGACACTTCACGACCTATCGCGACACTTCACGAGCTATCGCGACACCTCGACCTATCGCGACACCTCACGAGCTATCGCGACACCCCGACCTATCGCGACACTTCCCACCTATCGCGACACCTCACGAGCTATCGCGACACCCCGACCTATCGCGACACTTCCCACCTATCGCGACACCTCGACCCGACCTATCGCGATACACGGCCTTTAACACATGAAAAGTTAGGGTTAATTTTGAGTGAATTGAAGGGTAGTTGAGCTTAATTTTAGGCACCTTGGTATAACTTTAGAACCTTGGAAGTGGGCAAAAGACCTAGAAACCAGAGAGGGATCTCCTGAACCCTGAGAGCCTGTTTTGACCCTATAGTGCCTGAATGGTCATAACTTGACCATACGAACTCCGATTGATGAGATTTTGGTCTCGTTGGAAAGCTCGTTGAGAATCCTACGTGGACCTTGACTGGTTTTTGTAAGAATCATACGCGGAGTTTTAGAACATGCATTTTTAAGTTGACCTTTAGGTGGAACTTAGTTGTTCTCAGATTCAGGGGGTACAGTGAGTTACTCCAGGGGGACTAAAAATATTGATGTGTGTCTTCCAATTATTTGTGGTGATAAAGCTATACTAACTGGTGAGTTTTTGCAGGAACTTTGTGTGCACTCAAGGCAATCCAAAGCAAGCTAGCAAGGGTGAGTACCAAGCTTGGGAGAAGGCTTCCTGGGCTTGTGTAGCAGTCTGGTCAACCAGCTAATTGAGGTTGGAAGATCTCTCCACCCTCCTTTGTCAATTCCTAGCCTAGGCTAAGTACGACTTAGGTGTGGTAATTAATTAGGGCAACGTTAGGCATGAATCAAGTCCAAGAGTATTAACCAACAAAGTGCAAGAAGTAAATAGGTCTTAAGTGCAAAAACCTTAAGGGACAAAAGGTAAACGGGAATCGATCACTTATCAATTGCGGAAATTCACTTAAGTACTCCTGACGACGCAATTTCAGACAAGACCATAAACATAATATTCAATTAAAAAAGAACAAAGTGATTGCTACAAAATTAACCTGCAACGAGAGTGTGCTTGGGTGCCAGGGGGGTGAATAAATCAGGCATATGAACCTTAGATCAGGCAGACACTTAGGCCGAGACAGACAAAGCCTCAGATCTTCTGAAGCTAGTGTCAATCACACTGCCAGGTCTTGGGCCCAGCAGTTGAGTGATTACCCATACACTCCCAGATCAGAAACAAGTGATTCTGAGATGTCCTATCACATGGAGAGACCAGTAGGTAGTTCAGGGTTGGCTTACCTAGAAAAGCCAGAGGGACCTTACAAGACTCAATTGGAATATATCAGGACGAATCGTCTAGGTGCTCGCATCTACGAAGACGGACTGAGAAGATCGGTGGTCCAGATTAAGAACCCCGATCAACCCCATGGATTAGACCACCCGGTAGTCAAGTTTGAGAATGGAGCCTACCTAGATAAAGAAGGGACTATATATGTAGTCACCACTCTTCCTGATAGAACTGATGAGTTTGGAAATGTGATTGCGGAGACCGACATGGATGATATAGAGCAAGGAAACTTAGAGAGAGAGCCAAGAACTCCCCGTGGTAAATCTGTCTTGACCAGAATCATGACTCCAGAGTGGATTCCACAGGATAATAAAAGCATAGATCTGCTTTTAAGCCGAGAAACCGATGAGGCTTTTTGGAGATATAAATCTTCTCAACCTCAGGAGGTGAGTGCCCTCACAATCTACGAGTTTAAAGACCCTGATAGCCCAGGTCAAGTAACCTACCTAGACAATGCATCAGAGAGGATCTTCGTGGTCAATGAGCATGGCAGACATGCTTACACATGGAAGGGTGAATTGGTCTTTCCCCAACCAAGGTCTAATGTGTCCTTTGGTCACCAAGGAGCTGGGACCTCCCAAGCTCATGGGGCTCAGAGAGATAGAAGTAGAGACAAACCTGAGGTAAGTTTTGCCAACTCCCTGGGAAGAGAAAGAACGGGAACAGAAAGGAATAGAGTGGAACCTGAGAGACATAGAACCCCATGGAATCAAAGGAATATTGATGATTTTCCTTTGCCAAGGCCGAGAGAACACACTAGGACCCTGCGACCAACTCAACTGGTGAAGTCCATGAAGAATTACTTCGATGGCACGGGAGACCCTTATGACCATGTGGCAGAATTTCGGCAAGTATTGAAAGCTGAACAGGTAGAGGACCTATTCACACAATATAATGCTTTCGGTCTAACCCTTAGGAACACTGCCCTTACGTGGTTTCAACCACTAAATGAGAGGCATTTCAGAAACATAGACCAGCTCTTAGAGGCATTTATTGTTGAGTTCTCTAAGAGTGGAATCAGGCATAACACCTCCTCACTAATTCACAGCTTCAAACAAACACCTCAAGAGACGGTCAGGCTAGCTGGAAGAAGATTTAGACAGTACCTGGAGAGATGCCCGATGCCGGAGTTACCCACACCAGCCAAACAAGTGGCCTTGTTCCTAGATGGATTGTTGAGCACTAAGCTCAGGTCATATGTGTACCTGAAGGACCCCAGAACGATAGAAGAGTGCGTGCGCATGTGCATAGACATTGAGGACAATCTAGGTGAGGAATTAGAACTATCAAAAATCTATAAGGATTTTGATAACTCTAGTAACTTGACATCTGGTCAATCCACATCCATCGAGGAACTTGCAGAGAAGGTAGCCCAAAAACTAGGTGTCTCTAGCAAGCAAATTCCGAGATTTGCCCCAGTTAAGCGGTGTTACAATTGTGGCGGTGAACATATGGCAAGTGTATGTCCCATTATGGCCCAACCTCAGGCGAATCCTAGTAGCCAGTACTGCACCATAGAGCGCAGGTACACCAATCACATGGCACAAGACTGCCCATATAACAAACAAACTGTTAGGCAAAATTATCCTCAGCCATATCCACAACATGGTAGATACCAGAATCAGTACCCATCACCACAATACAACAGACCACAGCAAACTTATCAGCCACCTTATCAAGGGCAGCAGAGACCTCAACCAGTCCTAGTGCAGCAACCCCCTACTCCAACCAATGTGATCCCAGTGAAATATGCATCTACTGAAGAAAATCCGAATAGAGCCATAGTCCCAATCACCCCATTCCTATCAGACAGTGATCCCAGTGACCATAGCTTTGACTCCACACATATTGATAGCCCACAGGCTTACTACATGCAGTCACCCGAGCATAACGAGTCATACTATTATGAGGACCCAAGTGAAAATAGTGGGGAACCTGAGTATTCTAATGTTATGTACACAAACCCCAACTCTAGACCTCAACCTAGACAGGTATGAACCCCATTTCCTAGAGGACCATGCTTCAGATGTCAGGGAGATCACCTTATACGTGAT
The DNA here is from genome assembly GCA_020310875.1 of Ceratopteris richardii. Classification (NCBI taxonomy): domain Eukaryota; kingdom Viridiplantae; phylum Streptophyta; class Polypodiopsida; order Polypodiales; family Pteridaceae; genus Ceratopteris; species Ceratopteris richardii. Next base: position 13,696,641 of record CM035423.1, read on the forward strand.
TGTCCACTGCCTGTCCCTACACAGCCTCAACCAGTAACCATTCAGGGCTTCTGTCAAGACTGCGGGAAAGAGCATCTCCTACGAGATTGCCCGAAGAACCCTAATAACATGCCTAAAATCACTCCTATCAATGTTGTTGGGTTAGTTGTAGACTCCACAGGGAGTGTGACTTCCACTGCACCTGTGCAGGTGATCACCAGAGCCCAGGCACTTCAACAACACCAAGGTGTTGGTCCCGAAAAGAGCCCCGAGGTGAGTGAAACAGAGAGCATAACCAAAAAGAGAACTAGCGCCTGGAAGGATAGTCGTGAAAGAATGAAAAGGCAATGGGCAAAAAAGATAAACGAACTTGAAGAAAGCGTGAGAGAAACCAAGGCAAAAATCACAGAGATCACATCTCAACCGCACTACCACACACGTCCACCACTACCATCCCCATCACCCTCCATTTCTCCACCCTCTAATACACCCCTCGTAACCCACCCACCACCCCGAGTAGGATCAGTATTAGCTGACCCCACTCCTGAAGGCTTGGACATGATGTTCAAGGCCTACCAGGCTCGACTTCAAGAAGGGCCAACAGCTGCAAACCTAGACAAGAGTTACCCTAGAGCAGATTTAGAGATTGAACGGATGAAAATGTGCGTGAAAATGGTAGAACAAGCTCAAGCTATACTTGAGACTAGTCAAAAGTTCAATCAGACAAACTCTGTCAAGCCGGATTTGCATTTCTAAGGCTTACTAGAAAGATTAGAGCAGTTGGTAAACAAATCACAAGTTTCTTTACCTCCACAGGCTCAACCAGTTGTTGAAAGAGGAAGCTCACCACCAATGGGAGCTTATGTTCCCAATTCTACGGATGCTGGAATACCTCCTTCAATACAACAGTACTCTCAAGAGTTCTTGCGGGAAATACAAGAAGATAAATGGGCCAAGGAGAAGGGTGATTCCCCTCCTATTCCTGAGATTGATGATCTTCGTGATCAATTTCCCCAAGACATTCCGTCTATCTATGGAGATCAAACAGAGCAACAAGAGGATGAGAGATTAGATTTTGAATCTAATTCTTTACAAGAGTTGCCTCATTTCACAGGCCCATGGGAATCTGAATCTCTCCAGATCAGAGCTCCCACAATATTGGTAAGAAATGAAGACTCAGTGATTCCAAGAAACACTGATGTTGTGAAGAACACTAAGGTTCAATGTCATCTCACTGTAGAGGAGCTCCTCAAGGCAAAACCGGAGCTCTGGAATCATGTGAAGGATCAGGTTCCAGAACTTGAATCCAATATACCAAAAGTAGGCTCTAGGCAGAAAGTTCCCGAGATACCTCTCGACAAGATAGGAGACATGAGTGAAGGTGAAGAAGGTAACACTTACCTTCCGATCACCTATCAAGGTTACACAACCAAAGCAATTGTGGATTCGGGTGCTGGTGTTGCTATTGCGACCACCTCCTTGTGGAAGCGATGGGGCAAACCCACCTTAAGACCAACGAGAATGAAACTTCAAATGGCAGATGGTCATTTTGAAAGACCTCTCGGATTGCTTGAAGGGATAACTCTAACCACTTGTGGTGTAGAGTTTGAACATACATTTGCTATATGTGACTTTGAGAAAAATAATGTCTACGAGATGATCCTAGGAAGACCTTTCCTACGACAATTGCAAATAGTACAGGATTGGGGAACCAACTCCTTGTACTTACAGCACTTAGGGGTCACCACCAAGGTCAATCTGAAGGATTACACCTTCAGAGATGTACCACCCCTACAGTGGAATCCTATCCACAAAGCGAAAGAAGATTCTATCTCCGTGCATTCTGGAAGTTCCCCCGAACCATCCTGGCTGCATGAAGATACTCACTTGTGGATGTGCAAGGTCGCGGAGGAAGAGGAAAAGCGCCTAAAAGCGAGAGAAGAAGGAAATCCCCCAGGAGATAGACCAATAAAAGACCCAGCCTATACACCGATGATATTTCCAGATGAGGAATTTGAGCCTCATGGTTGGGCAGAAATCTTAGCTACCATGGACATTGCAGTCAATGAGGAACAATGGACACCCCATTGTGATGAGGAGGGTTATGATATTTTAGTGTTCATGTGTCAGCCCTTGTTGGAAGAGTGTGATCCTAGTGAGTTCATAGAAGAAGAAGAGAATGACGATGATCTAGAATCCATTGTGATGGATACATACTTTGACTCAGAGGAACACTACTTAGAAGACCTAGGAGTGTTAACCCAAAAGGAAGAAGAACCCCTTGCGAGTATTAAAACGATAAGTTCAAAGAAAGGAAGTGAAGGAGGTCAAAAGAAAAAGAAAAGAAAAGCAGTGAGACAAGAAGAGGAAGAATCATTGTTTGAAGTACTAGAAAATTTCAAGAAATATGAAGTGGAAGACCGGAAAATTTTGGTACGAATGCCTAAGAGAGAGGACATTATAGGAGAAGCATATGACAATAAAGAAAAGACCAAAAAAATTGTAGTGACCATTGAAGGGAACGAAGAGCGATGTACGTACATAGGAGACGACCTAAGTGCAGAAGAAGAAGCAGAGCTTGAAGCTCTATTAAGGGAATATAGGGATGTGTTTGCATGGCACTATAGAGACTTGAAAGGAGTAGATCCAGAGATTTGCTCTCATACGATTCCAATGACCGCCGATGCCAAGCCCACCAAACAAAAACCCTACACATATAATGACAATTATGCAACCAAAATAAAAGAGGAAATTGACAGGCTGATTGAAGCCGGATTCATCTATGAGATTGAGCACACTGAATGGGTGTCCCCCATTGTAGTGGTGCCCAAGAAGAATGGGAAATTGCGAGTGTGCATTAACCTTAAAAAAGTCAATGCCGCTACGATCAGAGATAGTTATCCACTTCCAATCACCGAACATCTTTTGGAGCGTGTGGCAGGCAAGGAAGTTTATAGCTTCCTTGATGGATTTTCAGGTTACAACCAAGTAGCCATTGCCCCCGAAGATCAACACAAAACGGCCTTTGCCACAGAATGGGGAATCTTTGCATTTCGTGTGATGCCATTTGGGCTCACCAATGCACCTGCAACATTCCAAAGACTCATGTGTCATGTCTTCAAAGAGTTCTTGCGAAAGAGCTTAGAAGTATATGTGGATGATTTGTGCGCTCATTCCCAAGAGAGAAGTTACCACATCCTTGAGCTCAGGCAAATCTTCAACAAGTGTAGAGATTATTGAGTGTGTCTGAATCCAGAGAAGTGTGTGTTTATGGTACGACAAGGTAAGATCTTAGGTCACATTGTTTCTAAGAATGGAATATCAACAGATGAATACAAGGTAAGAGCAATAGCAGAATTGCCCAGACCAAGGAATGTTAAAGAGGTACAAGCCTTTATGGGCCATTGTGGATATTACCGTAGGTTTATCCACATGTATGCCATCATAGCTAAACCTCTTTATGGGTTGTTAACAAATTTTGAGTGGAGTGAGGAATGCGAGACTTCCTTCAACGAACTGAAGAGACGTTTGTGCACAGCACCAATATTGACTACTCTGGATTGGAGCAAACCCTTTCATGTCCATGTAGATGCCTCAAATCATGCAATAGGATGTGTGCTAGCGCAACCCACAGGTGAAGGAAATCTAGATTTGCCCATAGCATATGCTAGTAGGCAATTAAACGCAGCTAAACGAAATTATACCACAACGGAGAGGGAAGGCCTAGGTATGGTGTATGCTGTGAAGAAGTTTAGACACTATCTATTGGCCAATAAGTTCAAGTTTTCCACTAATCATCAAGCTTTACTATATTTGGTCAATAAACCTTGCAATACAGGCCGCTTAGTAAGATGGTTCCTCTTACTAATGGAATACGACTTTGAAGTTGTTGTCAGAAAAGGTAGAACCCATCTTAGGGCAGACCATCTTTCTCGCATCACTTCAGGAGAGCCACCGCAAGGAGTGTCTGATGAATTGCCCGATGCTTATCTGTTCAATTTAGAAGTTGTTCCTAAATGGGCAAATAAGTTGGTACCAGTCCTAACCTTCGGGCCTGCAAATAAAAATGTTAAAACAAGCAAAGAGGAAATTGTAAAATCGCTAAAGTATCAAATATTGGCCGGAAGTATGTACAAGCAAGATACCGAGGGCGTATTAGCTTGTTGTGTCGAGGATGATGAACATGCTAGTTGGTTGCAACAAGCCCATGAGGGACTGCTAGGAAATCACTACCCTAAACAACGAACATTGCAGAATCTAAAACGTTTAGGGGTATATTGGCCTAGCATGGACAAAGAAATACAAGAGTGGATCCGCAATTGTCTAGTGTGCCAGAAGACACCCCCAGTGGAGCATGCCACTCTTTATCATGTGTCATTAATCCCAGATTGGAGTGCTCCATTGGTTGAGTTCATGAGATCGGGAACATTGCCCAATCAGGCTAGTCTTGCAAGAAAACGGAGCATGGAGCAAGAGGCTCAAGACTATGCCTTAGTAGGAGACAACCTATATCGAAGAGGCAAGGATGGTTACCTAAGACTGTGCGTTCATGAATCAGACTATTTGAAAGTCTTAGAAACGGCACACAGCGGTGCGGCAGGTGGACACTTTGGGCCTGACAGAGTAATTAAGACCATTCTATTCTCGGGACTTTGGTGGCCCACTCTTCATATGGATGCACATACTTATGTGAAGAGTTGCGACACATGCCAACGTGCCCAATATCCGATAAGAAAAGATGAAATGCCCTTAAGGCCAATGATGGGAGGACGTGCATTTTCAAAGTGGGGTATAGACTTTGTAGGTCCCATCAACCCCCCAGCTAGAAACTCCCATGCAGAATACATTATTGTAGCCACAGATTACCTTACAAAGTGGGTGGAAGTAAAAGCCACGACAAAGAATGATGCTCAAACAACGGCTAAGTTCTTATTCGAAAATGTGTTCACTAGATATGGGTTACCAATAGAGTTGGTTAGTGATAGAGGTACGCACTTCTTGAATGAGGTCATTGAAAATCTCCTTCAAGAATTCATGGTGACACATAAGAAGTCTGCACCCTATCACCCACAAGCTAACGGACAAGCTGAGAGCACGAATAAGATCCTATGTAACGTATTGACGAAACTTGTAAATAATAAACGCTCGGATTGGGACAAACAACTTCATCATGCTGTTTGGGCATACCGAGTTGCTTACAAAACGGTACTCAATGCCACCCCATTTCAGATGGTCTTCGGACAAAATGCGGTGCTACCATTAGATTTCCTAATTCCAGCTTTAAGAGTAGCACAAGAGCATGAGTGGAATGGACACGAGTTGTCCTCTAGGATCTTTGATCTAGAACGTTTAGGTGAGACGAGGCTACGAGCAGCAGCAGGCATCTATGCTGCAAAGAAACGGCAAAAGGCATACTTTGATGCCCATGTAAAAGATAAGGGCTTGAAAGCAGGAGATCTAGTTTTAATTTACACATTGAAACAACACGCAAGAAAGCTAGAAAAGAGAGGCTACGGACCTATGATCATTAATAGGATCTCCACGAGTGGAGCAGTACAACTAGCCACTTTAGAGGGGGATGTCCTCCCAAACTATATTAGCGGATGCAGAGTCAAGCTCTATCAGGAACCCCTCACGGAGGAGATGCTAAGCCGACTCAATACTGCTAAGCAACGTAAAGAGGAGGAAAAACGAATTCGAGAAGAAGCACAGGCAGAGGCCTTAGAGCGTATCAGACGAATGAAGTTGAGGAGACAAGGGAGGGATCAGCCTGTGACTGACACTCAAGAGTCTCCACGCTATCACATGGCCATGTGTGAGGCTTCAGGTGAACGTACCCATAAGATAGTGGACCGACGACCTTTTGTGACCCTAGAAATAGGACAAAGAGATAGCACAACAAACGTGAGGGCTTTAATTGATTCAGGAGCAGCCACAAGTGCAGTTCGGCTTTCTTATTGCCAGCAGCTGCAATTGGAGGTAATCCCCTAGAAGCATATCTGATAGGATTAGGAGGTGTTGAAACCCCTTGTATGGGAGAGGTGGATCTTCCCCTCTACATACAAGAGGTCCTCATGCCAGCAAAAGTGCTAGTGTGTGAAGACGAGGATCTGACCGAACCTCTTGTCTTAGGCCAAGACTGGATCTATGATCACGCAGTCAACCTCAACCTAAGAAGTGGACTTCTTCAGGCTGGGGTAGGCCAAAGCCGTCTCACGATTGAATTAGAAAATCAAGCACTCAAACCAATAGAACAGGCACCAACTCCTGGTCCCTCCAGGAATCCACATGAAGATAACAATGTTGTGCTTGTCCAAACTTCTATGGTGCAGAGGAATATCAATCTTACCGAAGGTTCAGGAGCCAAGAAGGAGTTCCTAACTGATATAAAGAAGATTCTAAACGAGCAGACCGAACATCACTCTACACGAAGGAGGCCGCTGATCAAGAGGCAGGAGCGCCAACCCGTGCAACATAGAGCACCTCGTGGCGCGAAGCAGATCTGGATACGCAAGGATGGGAAACGCACAACTCTAATAGCAGAATCTCAAGAAGACAAGAAACGAGCCTCACCGTCAAGGAACGAAGTTAAGAAGCCCCCTAGGATAACCCCTAGGCATACCATTTCTATTTGGGTCCCTAAGCGGTCAATGAAGGCTACCCCTAATGCTAGACAGATATGGGTGCCCAAGGCCTGCTTACAAGCCCAAATTACTTCACCTTCTGGAACTAGGATGAAGCAACTTTCACAAGCACTCTTGGCCAACAACTCAGAAAATGACAAGATACCTACACCTCTCACTGTCCCCACTCCCATCAACCCTAAAAATGTCTGGACATGGGTATCCAGAAGGTCCCAAATACATCGCACTCTCATACAGAAATCTTCACCTGCCCTTAGCTCTAAGAGCTACGACTTCTCTATCAAAGTGTGGAGAATTAAACTGTGTACTAAACCCCCTGACCCTATTCTGTAAATCAGTCCACACTAACACAGGAGCATTCCGAGCCCATTGCATAACCAAAGTATGCATCTAGGATGACACTGATCTTTAATCACCACTCACACCTATCATAAACACTTCACCACTAACCACTGACCTCCGGAATTGTCATGTTAGTATTGTGAAGGGAACACCATTACATCTTGTTTCCTATGCAACACTAATGTGCCTTTCTTCTTCCAGCAGATAAGCACCCTACTCTCATGGCAACAGCGGCAGGCACAAGCTCTCAGGCAGGTGCCCATGCTCCAATCAATTGGGATGCCATGCCAGTGGAAGCTCCACCAACAGCTCGGCCGGAAGAATTCTTGAATGTGCGAAGGATTCCTATTCCAGATCCACCCAGTGGACTAACCGAAAGAGTAAAAGGGCACTCCCATTGGTTCAATGAAATGCCAGGAGATTTGGGAGACGCAGATCACATCTGGGAGTCCAAGATGGAGTGTGGAGGGGTTTGGTGGACCTTCCAATTCTTTTCAAGAGAATTTGAGACCTTACAGAATGCAGCTCCACTTCAGGATATCTGGCAAAAGGCAGGACTACAAGCTTACTTCAGTGCAGCTCTACCTAAACCCGACTTCCTCAGGTGCTACTACTTGATTGCTACGCTGAAACCTACCGGGGATAAAGATCATTCAGGCACATTCTCGGTGCCCTCCTTATCCAATCTGGAGGAGATGAGGAAGTTTGAATTAAATGTAACGTTAATCAGGGAAGCCCTTCAAATGTATGGCACTCATGTGCCTTCAGATCACGACCCCTTGATACCAGAATCAATGAAAAGCAATAGAGTCAAGAAGCTCAAAGAAATGTGCGCCCTCACCCCCAACATCGCCATACCTCTGCGGATGTGCCTCCAGCACTTCGCATTTCCCGCTCAGGACCGTTTTACTCAGCCTCACAAGAAGATATGGTACGGGTTGTATTTAGCAGAGACCGGAAGCTTGCCCATTAAGATGCCGGTATGGATCTTAGATCAAGTATATGAGGCTGGCAAGCGGGGGGCGAGGAAACCCACTTTACATGGTTGTTGTGCGCTGACAAGAATCATCTACAGATGTCTTGCATATGATGTGCCAGTTGCTCGAGCCCTAAAGTATGCACACCTGGAGCTGTTCAAAGGGCGAAAGTCAGGGAATCAACCGGCAAAAAGAATGCGTGGATCCCTTTCACAGGTCCTGATCCCTCCAGAAGCCACCGCCGAAGTCTCCACTAGAGAAGAAACCCAAGTGGCATCTTTCACGATCCATCTCCAAGAGTCTCAACCAAGAGAGGTGGTACAACCCGTTCCATCCGCCCCTCCACTACCTACCGATGCAGAGTTTGCATCTATGGCCACCTTCACAGAAGATCCAAATTTCGATTTTGAAAGATTCCTGCAGACGGTCCCCCTATCCGACAGTGAAGATTCCCTTGACAATGTGGGTCCGGGTGTGTAGCTCAGTGATGAGTAGCACCTCCTTTAATGTCAATCCGGGAAGACGTGAGGATGGTATGAAGACCTCGAGCAAGTGGCGGCACAAGTGCGTGAGTGAGAAGCACACAAGCATGCACACACATACACACACACGCGCACACACGGCAAGACAAAGAGAGAGAATCAATGGAGTTCTTTAGATTACTTTCAAAAGCTCTTACAAGTTCGTTTCAATTACAATCTAACCTCAAAAATGAGCTCTCTAGCTCCTTTTATAGTTTTTGACTAGCTTTGGCCCTGTCCAGACCTAGTGTCCGGCCTAGTTAAAAATTAGGTTCCAGGGCTTATTTGAGGGCTCAAACGAAGTCTAAAAATTATGAAAATTGGTACGATGGTACTTCTAATACTCCTCAAGCTCGAGGACTCCTCGGCTTGCACAAAATGGAGTCTAATCTACCAAAAATGGGATTTACAATGTTTGTGTAGTGATTAAAATCACTTGAGTTGTACATAATCCATGAGAAAAAATGATCTGGCCTTGTTGCCGTATTGTGCATGACTCCTCTGTTGCTTTGTATGCCAACACTCCCCCCTTCCTAGCGTCTGTCGCCCCTGACAGACCTTTGTTCTCTCGGGTGGTCGATATAATATTGGATGACATTGGTGGCCAGTTCATGTTCTCCTATCCGTAAGCCTCTTGCTAGATCAACTTCCAATGCATCCCAATTGATTGCACCAGGGGTCTCTAGTTGTGGGGTGGTGTAGTACTCTGAGTATATTGCTTGTTCACAAGCAAAAAGTTGGAGCAAATGTGTTGGCTTTGGTGTGAAAATCTCCGAGTGATACTCCCAGAAACCTGATCTGAACATTTCTTCGAAAGTCTGTTTGTAGCAGGCAGGGAGGTATTTGATGCGTGCATGCCAAGCGTAAGCCACACGAATACTGGGGGTGGTGCTCATGTCATACACCAAGTCGTAATTTCCATTGCTAAACCCCGGGAGACGTACTTGTGGTGCGGCTGCATTTCTAAAAGTCTTCAGGACTACTTGCATCATATCTAAGATTTTAAGCATCATTTGCGCTGCTACATCTTGCATGGGCTTCAAGCGGGGCATCCAGTGGCGAATGGTTCCCATCATATATGCTACTGACGGTGGTCCCTGTGGTGGCGCAATGTACGGGTAGTTCAGCCATTCCTTGCATTGCGCGTTGTTCTGTACCTTGATATTGAATGCCTTCCACGACCTGCGGCGGGGAACTGGACCGTAGCATGGATTGTACAGGAGGTGCAAAGGCGCGTTGTTCCATGTGCGTAGCATTTCTGGATATGTCTCTAGAAGTTTCTGCCGCCATGTTGGTTGACGAATTTTGCCTTTTTGCACCTCTGGAGGAAGGTCTTCGGGTTGAAATTGGGTCGCAAAGGTAGGAATCTGACCCGTGACTCTTTGTATTTCTGCATTATAATCAGCCAAGATAATATAATACGGCCTATATTGGAGTTCAGATGATAGAATCAATCGTCTCGATGACAGGTTCTTAAAGTAAGCTGATTGTAACACAGTTTCCTCGATGACTCTCATGGCCTGATTTTGCACTACGGTGCGCTCTTCGTGCGAACTCCCGATTTCTTCCACTTGACGTAACCATGGGGGCCGTGGTGCCTCGAATGTGTCCTGCGCTTCTTCTGTTTGTTGGCCTCCTGGGAATGGTTGCGGATCGTATTCTTCGTCAAACGTTTGTTCCACAGGAATTTGCACAACTTCTTCGTCCGTGGGAGCCTCTGGAGGGGAAGATGGTCTCTCATATTGTAGTAGGCGTGTTTGCAATTCAGTGACCTGTTTCTGGAGATCTTTTATGGCCTCTGCGTATGTGAGAAGTGAAGCCGCAGAGGGGGTGGTTGGAGGGGCTGCTGTTGGTCCTTGTTGGTGTTCCTGTTTCAGTTGTCCCAGCTCCTCCGATAGCTTATCATGTGCTTCGAGCAGCATGGCATAATCTTCCAATATAATCTTGATATTATCGGGGGTCACTGCTTGAAACTTGGATGGGCTGATGGGTGCCCCCGATGTGCTCTCAATAGCTGCCTCCAGGTTCTCTTGATTTTGTATTTGTAGGCGTCTATTCTCTTCCTGAGCAGCCGCAAGGTGGCGTTTGAGTAGTGCCATATTCTGCTGAAGTTTTGAGTTGCGTTCCAGCTGTGTCCGTAGGTGACCTTCTACCACCTGCACCGCTTCCTGATCTACGTTCTGTAACTGTACCTCCAATATGTTATGGGCTTCTTGGAGGGTTTGGAACTGTGTGTGGAGGCGAGCGTTCTCCTCTTCTAGTGCCGCAAGGCGGTGCTGTAGTGTCTCTGAGTGCTCGTGCAGGCGTTCATTTTGTTGCTGGAGCTGAATGTAATCTGTTCTTAAATTTGATATACAAGCTAGCATGGTGTCCAATGCATTTCCTATGGATGAATGGGTGGTGTTTACCATGGGAGATGCATGGGAAGGGAATTGGGGAAGGGAAACAGTGAATGATGTGTCTACGGAAGTTGTGTGTGTGGGTGAAATTGGTGGAGGGGGAATGGGAGGAGGTGAAACTGTGGGTGGAGGTGCCGTGGGTGGTGAAATGTCCATACCTTCAGGAGTGGGTGAGAGTGTGGGTTCTGCCATATACATTGGGATGGTAGGTGGGGTGTGTGTGGAAGTGGTGAATAGATGCGAAGTGGGGTGGGGAGCTGAGAAGACAGGAAATGGTTGAGACCCTGGTTGAAACGCTCTAGCAAGGAGGTCATGGAGAGATTGTAGAAATGGAGAGAGGGATGTCGGGGGTTGAGGTCGTAAATTTGAGGAGGGCTGAAAGGGTTGCGTAGTAGCAGGAAAGCCCATGAATGTGGATCTAGGGTCAGGATGACCCATGGCTGAGGGCATTGGGGATGGTTGCCCTAGGGCAGGCTCTAGGTGGGGTTCGGCGGATTGTGTAGTGATGGGGTTTGCTTCGAAGATTGGGTTGTCAGTGGTAGAGAATAGGGTGGCACTAGAGATGGGAGTACGGAAGATGAAGGTTGGGTCAGTGGGTTGAGTGGTTGATGTGGTTTCCACTGTTTCCGTTCTAGGAGGTGATGGTGGGGGTGTGGGTGGTAGTGGTTCGGTGGGCTCCTCATGGGTGGCTGGGTGCTGTTGGCTAGCTGTTTGGGAGGTTGTCCTGATAGTTTCAGATGTAGTAGTTTGCTCCTCTGCAACTGTAATGGGAATTTGGATATTCTTACCTGAGCGAGGCCGTGTCTGGAACCTTCGTGGGTCATATTGAACTGGAGGCCTCTGAATGGCAGTGCGCACTGCTTCTACTACCCCATATGTTTCTGCCATCAATAAGAGACCCTCCCTGTACTCTGAGTCAACTCCCGCTTCTTCCAACAACTGAGTCATGAGTACTCTGCTACTCTGTTCAGTGAGTAGTTGTTGCGATCGCACTCTTTCCATAATCTGGTACAGCCTTCGGAGTTCTGCTGTATAGGCTGGGGCTTCAGTGGTCTCCTCTTCATACGCACCTTCTTCTTCTGGGTGTCCTGGTTGTTGACTTTGCTGAGCGTCACTCCAATGTACATGTCGACCGTCTGTAGACTTCCTTCTTCTTCGTGAGGATGTGCCCTGCTCCTCTGCCTCTGAATAAAACTCCACATCAGAGAATTGTGTACTTTGTAGGAATGCTTCGAAATCCTGGGGGTCCAGTCCTTCAGCATCTCCAGTGGCAGCAAATTCGAATTCAGGTGGAACAGGAGGAGCCGATGGGGTAGCTTGTGTCGTAGTGTCAGATTCCGACCTGGGTATCCTGATGGTAAAGGGAGGTACAGTGGCCTCCCTTAGTGGTGATGCCTCAGGAGTAGTCAGGACTTCCCTTGTCTGGACACAAGGGATCACACCCCTCATGCGCTTGGATTGATGTGTGGACGTCTTGAGCCTTTTAAACATTTGTAATTGTGCCCAAGTTAAGGCACGTTCAATGGGGACATCATATGCTAGGCATCGGTAAATAATGCGTGTGATTGCACAGCATCCGTTCACCACTAATTTCCTAGAAGCCCGTTTGTTTGCTTCATACAACTGATCTATAATCCACACTGGTAGCTTAATGGGTAACGCACTTGCTTCCGCTAAGTAAAGAGCGAACCAGATCTTCTTGTGTGGTTGTGTGAATCGGTCTTGGCCGGGAAAGGCGAAATGTTGCATGCACATGCGGAGAGGGATGGACACATTTGGGGTGAGTGCTGCCATGTCTTTAAGCTTCAATAGTTTCCTATCCTTCATGTTAGTGGGAACAAGAGCATCCTTTTCAGAGGGTACATGCGTGCCGTGCATATTCAAAGCTTCGCTTACCAATTCCACGGTAAGTTCAAACCTCTTCAATTCGTTGTTGCCCAGTAAGGAGGGAAGCACAAATGATCCGGGTTTGTCCTTGTCTTCATTAGCTTGTAATGTGGAGACCAGATAGTAACATCGGAGGAGATCTGGTTTAGGTAGTGGGGCTTCGAAGTATTCTGCCAGCCCTGCTCGTTGCCATATGGTCTGGAGATCCTCGGTGTTCTGTAAAGTCTCGAACTCCTTGGAGAAGAATTGGAATCGAACCCATGATCTGTCATACTCGCACTTAGACTCCCAGATATATTTGGCCTCACCTAATGGACCTGGCATGCCATTGAACCAATGAGAATTGGCATGGACTCTTTCCGTGATCCGTGTAGGTGGATCCGGCACCGGGATTTGCTGAAGGTGCTGCAGCTCCACTGGTCGTTCAGTTGGTGGCACATCCACCGGTAGACTGTCCACATCAATTCCTGCAGTAAGTATCCCTACTTGTGAGCCCGAACCTGTCGCTTCTGCCATTTTACTTCTTGCCTTCTGATTCTATGAGAATATAGAATCATGTGTTAACATCGTAATGGACAGAATAAATCCGTTGTTGTCCCCGTTACAACATTAACATGAGGTAGATGGTGAGTTAGTGGTTAGTAAGTGCACGAAGACAGTGTGTGTCGTTAATGTTTGTGTATTCCTAGGAGACTAATGCCGTTAGTAAGTGGGGTTGAATTTACAAATTGGGGTCGGGGGTTTATTACAGGTCTTGAGCTGCCAAATGCAGTGGATGGGTTTTTCCTTTGGTTTCGTAGAGGCGCTAGAGAACATTATAGGTGTATCAGCTGGAACATGAGGCCTTGTAGGGACCCATTTACAAGTGATTACATGCGTGCTCTTGGTTCTTGGTGTGTTCCTAAGTGTTGAGAACGAGTGAATACGGGCTGTACGCGTAGTTGGGTTATGCTGCATAGGTTGTGGCCTTGGCGTAGCTACTTGTGCCCTCAAGCAAGCCTTAGGCACCCAAATTTGTCTTGATTGTGGGCTAGCCTTCATCGACTTTTTGGGCACCCAAATGGATTTCACTTTAGCAGAAGAATTTCTGACAGACTTCTTAGTGGCGTCACGTTGTTGGTTACTAGTGAGAAGCTTTGCCCGTGTGGTTGTCGTGAGTGCAACCGGGTGTTCGCCTTTCCGCACCCACACTTGGTTTACTTTCCGGGACATTCTGTTGCGCAGGTACTTTTGATCTCGGACATAGGTAGTACTCTGCTTCTCTCTCCTTTGATCCAACTTTGGTTGCTGCCTCCTTCTGGCCTTTGGAAAAGAAGGGAGTTCCATTGCATCCCTGACTCTTTTTTCGCAAATATCATTCCTCTGCAACACATGGTTTTGAACAAGAACAGCATGGTCATCTTCATGTGTACCCCTGGAAGGACCAGGAGTCTGTGCCTTTCCTAGTTCCTTGAGTGCTCCATTGTCTAATTCTACTGTAACTCGACTATGATTGACCCAAACCTGGAGAAGTCCACTTAGGTTTAGATTGACTGCTTGGTCATAGATCCAATCTTGACCCAAGACGAGAGGTTCAGTGAGATCCTCATCTTGACACACCAGTACTTTAACAGTCATTTCCTCATCATGAATGTAGAGGGGAAGTTCCACCTCGCCCATGCAAGGGGTTTCCACGCCTCCCAATCCTATGAGATATGCTTCCACAGGATTGACAGTGAACTGCAACTCTTGACAGTAAGACACTCTAACAGCACTAGTGGCTGCACCTGAGTCAATCAAGGCTCTTACGGTCCTTGCACTCTTTCCTTGTCCTATATCTAAGGTTACGAAAGGACGTCGATCAGTTATCCTATGTGAGCTGGTTCCTGCGACTTCACACATTGCCATATGATATCCTTGATCTGCATAGTCATTTGTCCTAGGTTGCTCTCTACCTTGCCTTCGTAATTTCATCCTTCTAATGCGTTTTAAAGCTTCTGCTTGAGCTTCTTCTCTAATTCTCTTTTCTTCCTCTTTGCGTTTCTTAGCAGTGTTGAGTCGGCTCAGCATTTCCTCCGTGAGGGGTTCCTGATACAACTTGACTCTGCATCCGCTAATATAGTTAGGGAGAACATCACCCTCTAACGTGGCTAATTGTACTGCTCCACTCGTGGAGATCCTATTGATAATCATAGGTCCGTAGCCTCTCTTTTCTAGCTTCCTCGTGTGTTGTTTCAGTGTATAGACTAAGACTAGATCTCCTGCTTTTAAGCCTTTATCCTTCACATGGGCATCGAAATATGCCTTCTGTCTCTTCTTGGCTGCATATATTCCTGCAGCTGCTCTCAGTCTTGTTTCCCCTAATCGTTCAAGGTCAAAGATCCTAGAGGAGAGCTCATGACCTGTCCAATCGTGCTCTTGTGCTACTTTCAACGTAGGAATCAGGAAATCCAAGGGTAGCACAGCGTTTTGGCCGAATACCATCTGAAAGGGGGTGGCTTGGAGTACCGTTTTGTAGGCAACTCGATATGCCCAAACAGCATGGTGTAGCTGTTTGTCCCAATCAGAGCGTTTAGTGTTCACTAATTTCGTCAGTACATTGCATAAGATCTTATTAGTGCTCTCAGCTTGGCCATTAGCTTGAGGGTGATAGGGGACAGACTTCTTGTGTATTACCAAGAATTCTTGGAGTAGATTTTCAATCACTTCATTTAAGAAATGAGTGCCTCTATCACTTACAAGCTCTATAGGTAGCCCGTATCTCGTGAATACATTCTCAAACAAGAATTTGGCAGTTGTTTGAGCATCGTTCTTTGTCGTAGCCTTTACCTCTACCCACTTGGTGAGATAATCTATTGCAACAATGATGTATTCCGCATGAGAACCTTTAGCTGGGGGATTAATAGGACCTACGAAGTCTATTCCCCACTTAGAGAATGCACGTCCACCCATCATAGGTTTCAGTGGCATCTCATCTTTGCGTATAGGATACTGAGTCCTCTGACAGACATCACACCGTTTCACATAGGTATGTGCATCCATGTGAAGGGTAGGCCACCAGAAACCCGCAAATAGAATTGCCTTGATCACCCGATCTGGTCCAAAGTGTCCTCCTGCTACACCTTGGTGAGCAGTTTCCAAGATCTTGAGATATTCACTTTCATGGACACATAACCTCAGGTAACCATCTTTACCGCGCTTATATAGATTATCACCTATGAGTGAGTAATCCTGGGCTTCTTGTTCTAAACTCCTTTTCCTAGCCAGCGTCATGTCTGGGGGGAATGTGTTTGTCCTCAGGAAGGATACTAATGGTTCACTCCAATCTGGCACAATGGATACTTGATACAGAGTGGCGTGTTCAACTGGTGGTTTTGTGCAACAGATTGGGCATTCCTTGCACAACTTTTGGACATCTGCTTCCATAGTTGGCCAATGCACTCCGAATCTCTTTAGAGTCTGTAAAGTTCGTTGCTTTGAATGGTGTTGCTCTAACGCACCTACATGTGCTAATTGCAACCATTTAGCGTACTCATCCTCTTCTACGCAACAAGCCAAGATCCCTTGATCTGTGTGCTTGTACATGCTTCCTGCCATGATGTGGTACTTTTGGGCTTTTACAACCTCTCTATTCCGTGTGTTTATCACTGGATGATTAGGCCCGTATGTCAATACTGGTACCAATGGCTTGGCCCACTGCGGTACAACTTCCAAATTAAACAAGTAAGCATCAGGAAGATCATCCGATACTCCTTGTGGGGCTTCTCCCGATGTGAGCCTGGAGAGATGATCAGCTCTCAAATGAGTCCTACCTTTCCTTACCACAACTTCAAAGTCATATTCCATGAGCAAGAGAAACCATCTTACTAATCTTCCTGTATTGCATGGTTTATTTACGAGGTACAGCAATGCCTGATGATCAGTAAAAAATTTAAACTTATTTGCAAGCAAATAGTGTCTGAATTTCTTAACTGCATATACCATGCCTAAGCCTTCTCTCTCTGTAGTGGTGTAATTTCGTTCAGCCGCATTCAACTGTCTACTGGCATAGGCAATTGGAAGATCCATATTACCTTCACCAGTAGGTTGTGCAAGAACACATCCAATAGCATAATTGGATGCATCCACGTGAACATGGAATGGCTTATTCCAATCTAGTGTGGTCAAGATTGGTGCTGAACATAATCTTCGTTTAAGCTCCTGGAAGGAATTCTCACATTCATCAGTCCACTCAAAGTTAGTCAGAAGTCCGTACATGGGCTTTGCAATGATAGCATACATGTGTATAAATCGTCGGTAATAACCACAATGCCCCATGAAAGCTTGTACTTCCTTGACATTCTTTGGCCTAGGTAGCTCTGCTATGGCTCTCACTTTTTCTTCGTCGATAGATATGCCATTCTTTGACACTATGTGTCCTAGAATCTTGCCTTGCCTGACCATAAAGACACACTTTTCTGGGTTCAGGCAGACTTGATATTCTCTACATTTGTCAAAGATTTGTCTGAGTTCAGGGATATGGGTTTGTCTAATGTTGGAATGAGCACAAAGATCATCAACGTAGACTTCTAAACTCTTCCTTAGGAACTCCTTAAACACATGGCACATCAGCCTCTGGAAGGTAGCTGGTGCATTGGTAAGCCCAAATGGCATTACTCTAAAAGCAAAAATGCCCCATTCTGTGGCAAAGGCTGTCTTATGCTGATCCTCTGGAGCTATGGCTACTTGATTGTAACCCGAAAATCCATCAAGGAAGCTGTACACTTCCTTGCCTGCCACTCTTTCTAAGAGATGTTCTGTGATGGGAAGCGGATAGTTATCTCGAATTGTGGTTGCATTAACCTTTTTCAAGTTAATGCACACACGCAGCTTGCCATTCTTCTTGGGCACCACTACGATGGGGGACACCCATTCAGTGTGCTCAATTTCGTAGATAAATCCAGCTTCAACCAGTCTATCTATCTCTTCTTTGATCTTAGCAGCATAATTATCGTTATATGTATAAGGCTTTTGCTTAGAGGGTTTAGCGTCTGAAGTCATGGGGATAGTGTGTGAGCATATGTCCGGGTCAACACCTTTCAAATCCTTGTAACTCCAAGCGAATACATCTCTGTATTCTCTTAGCAAGGCAATCAATTCGTGCTCTTCTTCTTCTGTCAAGTCATGGCCTATATACGTGCATCTCTCCTCTCCTTCTTCTATGGCCACTACTATTTTCTTGGTGGTTTCTTTGTTATCATAGGCCTCTCCTGATTGCGCCTCTCGTTTAGGCATTCTTATCATGACTCTCCTGTCATCTATCTCATACTTCTTAAAATTTTCGGGAACCTCAAACAAAGATTCTTCCTCTTCTGGTGAGGCTTCTCTCTTCTTTCGTTTCTTCCCTTCTTCCTTCGGGGTCACATGTGTTGCTAATCTTACATTAGTTGTAACCTCTCCATGCCTCTGGGGTTGAAATTCTACTTCATGGAAGTATTCTTCATCTGATGCAAATGGTGGGTCCATAATGATTGACTCTAGATCGGAGTCACTTGCATCTTCATATGCATCAGGGCTAGGTTCGCATTCTTCTAGAACTGCCTCTCCCATGATTGGCTCTATGGAGAAGACTGAAATGTCATAGCCATCCTCATCACAGTGAGGTGTCCATTGTTCTTCATTGATGGCTACGTCCATTGTTGCTAAGATTTCTTCCCAACCGTGAGGTTCAAATTCTTCATCTGGAAAAACTACAGGTGCATAGGCTGGGTCTTGGATTGATCTCTGGGTTTCTTTCGCACCTACCTCTCTGGCTTTCTCTCTCTTCTCTTCTTCTACTGCTACCTTGCACATCCATAAGTGGGTGTCTTCATGCATCCATGAGGATCCAGACCCTATGGAATGCACCGATTCTGTGTCATCTTTAGCTCTATGGATGGGATTCCATTGGATAGGAGGGACATCTCTATGAGAATAATCCTTGAGATTGACTTTGGTCGTAACACCCAAGTGTTGCAAATACAAGGAGTTGGTTCCCCAATCCTGTACCACTTGCAATTGTCGCATAAATGGTCTTCCCAAAATCATCTCATAGGCATGATTTTTGCTGAAGTCACATATAGCAAAGCTATGCTCAAACTCAACACCACAAGTGGAGAGAGTTATGCCTTCTAGCAATCCTAGGGGTTTCTCTATGTGACCATCGGCCATTTGCAATTTCATTCTCGTTGGCCTGAGTGCTGGCTTGCCCCAACGCTTCCATAGGGAAGTGGTGGCAATTGCAACTCCTACACCTGAGTCCAAAATTGCCTTAGTGGTGTAGTCCTGGTAGGTAATGGGAAGATAGGTGTTCCCTTCTTCACCTTCACACATATCTCCTATCTTATCCAAGGGAATTTCTGGCACTGTCCTATGGGATCCTACCTGAGAACGAGGTTTTGCTATCTCTGGTACTTGTTTGGCTACATGTTTCCATAATTCAGGTCTAACCTTGAGTAGCTCTTCTAACTTGAGATTACACTACACGTTAGTGTTCTTCACTACCTCTGTGTTCCTAGGTATGACTGAGTCGTCGTTCCTTACCATGACTGGGGGTGCTCTCATACATGTGGACTTTGCTTCCCATGGGCCTGTGAAGTGGGGTAGTTCCTGTATGGAATTAGACTCAAAGTCCAATCTCTCATGAGACTGAGTACTCTCATGTTCCCCGTAAATAGATGGGATGTCTTGTGGGAATTGGTCGTGTGCATCATCCACAAGTTCAAAGGGAGGGGCGACTTCACTTTCGTTATCCCATTTGTCTTCTTGAATCTCTCGTAGGAAGTCTGGTGCAAACCGATTCATAGAAGAAGAAGTGTCTGGCTCCGTAGAATTAGGCGCATAAGCAACCTGGGAAGGAGGGCTTATTCTATCGTTGGCTCTCTCCTCGTTCTCATAGATGGCTGGAGCACAAGCTTCCTGGGGAGGGTTACTTATTCTATTACTTTTCCGAACAGGCTCATACGCTCCCTGAGAAGGAATGTAGGCAACCTGTGGAGGTACGCAAGCTTTCGAGGGAGGCTCATGTGCCTTTTGGGGGGAAAGATAAGCTTCTTGAGGAGGCACATGGGCTTCCTGAAGAGGCTGGCTTATCCGTTCTCTTGCCCCTTCCTTTCTTTGAGGGACAGGTTCCTTTTCTGATTGTGCAATTAGATTCTCTATTCTTCCTAGGGAGGGGGGGTTGTCTGGTTCAGTGGAATTTGGCACATAAGCTTCCGGTGGGGGATGGGTCATGTTTTTGCTTGCTTCCTCCCTTCCTTGATTTTTTTCTTCCTTGGTAGATCTTGCGATTATGCCCTCTAACTTCTCTAGGAATCCATCCAAGTGTAATTGCGTTTTGGCTGAGCCCGAGTAATTGAAAAGGCGACTGGCTTCAAACATAGTTTGAGCCAATGCGACCATTTTCGCGCACAGTTTGGTTCTTTCTATCTCTAGGTCAGCTTTGGGATAGCACTTGTCATGATCCGTGACGTTTGGCCCTTCTTGGATTCTGGCCTGATATGCTTTAAGCATCATGTCTATGTCTTCAGGAGTGGGATCAGCTAGTACTGATCCTGTTTGGGGTGGTGGGTGGGTTACGTGGGGTGTCTTAGAGGGTGGAGGGATGGAGGGTGATGGGGATGTTAGCGGTGGGGATGTGTGAGAGTGCGGTTGAGATGTGATCTCTATGATTTTAGCCTTGGTTTCTCGTAGACTTTCCTCAAGTTCACTCATCTTCTTTGTCCATTGCCTTTTCATGCGTTCACGGCTATCTCTCCAAGCTCTTGTTCTCTTTTTATTTTGGCTCTCAGTATCGCTAGCGTCTGGGCTCTTTTCCTTGCCTACCCCTTGGTTTTGTTGCACTGCTTGAGCTCTCGTGACTACCCGTACGGGTGCAGTGGAAGTAACACTTCCGCTGGAATCTACCACTAACTCAATAACATTGATGGGCGTGATTTTTGGCATATTATTGGGGTTCCTAGGGCAATCTCGTAAGAGATGCTCTTTTCCACACTCTTGGCAAAAACCTTGGATTGTCACTGACTGGGGTTGTGTAGGTGGAGGCAAGGGACAATCACGAATGAGGTGATCTCCTTGGCATCTGTAGCACGGTCCTCTTGGGAATGGAGGTCTTACTTGCCTAGGTTGAGGCCTAGGGTTGGGGTTTGCATACATGACGTTCGTGTAATCTGACTCCCAACTCGGTTCGTTTGTCTCTTCGCTATAATAGGACTCACCATGCTCAGGAGACTGCATGTAGTAGGCCTGGGGGCTATCAACATGTGTAGAATCAAAGCTATGGTCACTCGGGTCACTTTCAGAAAGCAAGGATGTTACAGGGACTATAGCTCTATTCAGGTTCTCTTCTGCAGCAGTATACTTTACCGGAATCACATTAGCTGGGGCTGGGGGTTGTTGTGCTAGCACAGGCTGAGGCCTTTGTTGGTTTTGATATTGAGGTTGGAAATTTTGTTGTGGCCTGCCATATGGTTGTGGAGGGTACTGGTTCTGGTATCTGCCTTGTTGGTAGGGCTGAGGGTAGGGTTGCCTAACCGCCTGCTTGTTGTATGGGCAATCTTGTGCGGTGTGATTGGTGTATCTCCGTTCTATGGTGCAATATTGGCTACCAGGATTTACTTGGGGCTGAGCCATAATGGGGCAGACATTCGCCATGTGGTCACCACCACAAGTGTAGCACCTTTTCACCAGGGCAAACCTTGGGATTTGTTTACTAGTTACCCCTAATTTCTGGGCTACTTTCTCTGCGAGTTCCTCAATTGATGTGGATTGCGTAGAAGAGTGACTAGATGCACTATCTGAATCTTTGTAGATTTTGGAAAGCTCTAGTTCTTCCCCTAGGTTATCTTCAATGTCAATGCACATGCGTACACACTCTTCTATAGTCCTAGGGTCTTTCAGATACACATAGGATCTCAATTTCGTACTCAGCAATCCATCAAGGAATAAGGCTACTTGTTTGGCAGATGTGGGTAGCTCCGAAACAGGACATCTTTCAAGGTATTGCCTGAATCTTCTTCCTGCAAGTCTCACAGTCTCTTGAGGGGTTTGCTTGAAGCTGTGAATCAGTGTGGAGGTGTTGTGTCTTATGCCACTCTTGGAGAATTCAATAATAAATGCTTCTAGGAGTTGGTCTATGCTCCTGAACTGGCGCTCATCCAATGGCTGAAACCATGTAAGTGCTGTGTTCCTAAGGGTTAGACCGAAGGCATTGTACTGCGTGAATAGATCCTCCACTTGTTCAGCTCTCAAGACTTGCTTGAACTCCGCCACATGATCATAGGGATCTCCTGTGCCATCAAAGTAATTCTTCATGGACTTAACTAGCTGAGTCGGTCTCAGAGTTCTTGCGTGCTCTCTAGGTCTCGGCAGAGGGAATCCATCCATATTTCTTTGGTTCCTGTGAGATCTAAACATCTCAGATTCTACCCTATTCATCTCCGTCCTCGTTCTTTCTCTGCCCACTGGATTGGCAAAGCTTACTTCTGGTCTATCTCTACTTCTGTCTCTTTGAGTTCCATGGGCTTGGGATGTTCCAGCCCCAGGGTGACCATAGGATACATTCGCTCTTGGTTGGGGGAACACGAATTCACCCTTCCAAGTGTAAGCATGCCTATCATTTTCCGTAACCACAAAGATCCTCTCCGAAGTGTGATCTAAGTAGGTCACTCTACCTGGGCTATCAGGATCCTTAAACTCGTAGATCATGATATTTCCTATATCAGTTGGCTGTTTAGATTTATACCTCCAAAAGGCTTCGTCAGTGTCTTGATTGAGGAGTAATTCTATGCTCTTGTTGTCTTGGGGGACCCACTCAGGTGTGATAATCCTAGTGAGAACAGACTTGCCTCGGGGTGTTCTAGGTTCCGCGCCCATGTTCCCTTGTTCCAAGTCACCTAAGTTCGCCTCTGAGATTACATTCCCAAATTCATCTGTCCTATCTGGGTGACTGGTGACCACGTATATGGTTCCTTCTTTGTCCAGGTATGCACCATTTTCAAACTTGACAGCTGGGTGCTCTAGTCCTATGGATTGATCAGGGTTTTTAATGTGGACCACAGATCTTCCTAGGCCGTCCTCATAGATGCTAGCACCTAATCGGTTGGTCCTAAGGTACTCTAGCTGCGTTTTGTAAGGGCCTTCTACCCTGTACAGGTAAGGCACACCTGAACTTCCCGTAGGTCTGTCCATACCTTGAGACATCCCTGATTCACTGGTATCAGAGCTAGGGTAATGAGAGTGATGACTCAACTGCTGGGCCCAAGACCTTGCAGTGTGATTAACACTGGACTCTGAAGATCTGAGGCTTTGTCTCTCCCTTACTAGATGTCGTCCTGATCTAAGGTTCATATGCCTATCTAAGTAGCACAGTTCTTTGCCGAGAGTACAACCTCGTTGCTGGTTACTTTATATTAGTCGCTTGGTTCTTTTTAGTTATTTTATCGTGTTTAAGGTCTTGTCTGATATCACGTCGTCAGGAATATTTGAATGTTGTTTCGCACTTACAGTTGATCGTTCCACGTTAAGTTCTTTCCCTTTAAAATTCTCGACAGTACAAGGATTATGCCCTTAGCTTGAACTTGAGTTTTTAGGTGGTCTTCAACTTGATAGTGGCCTATCGTCGCCCTGACTTACTCCTACTTCTAATCGTTCTTAGCCTAAGCTAGGAATTGACGAAGAGGAGTTGAGAGTATTCCGACCTTTCTTGCCGAACCTTGCTCTTTAGTGCTCGAGAAGTTGATTCTCAAGCTTGCGCAAAACCCTTGCTTGGACGCTCTCAATTGCTTCTCAATAGACCTGCATAAGTCCCAAGATTAGCTCCAAGTAGACCTTTCAATTGACAGACAATTCCTTTCAGACACTTTTTTAATGACCCTTGTTCCCCCTTTTTGTATTGCTAAAAATTTCCTCTAGAGCTCCCTTGTTGTTTCTACCCCTTTGTGTGTCAACTTCCAAATATCCTATCTGAAAATCAACGCGTTATTCTTATAAAAAACAGTTGAGGGCGTGTAGTATATGTCACGAGCTTTCCGACAAGCCCTAGAGCTCAGAAAATGGATTTCGTATGAAAAAGTTATGACCGTTCAGGGTTTAGGGGGTTAACTAGACAAATAGATACTATCAGGGGTTTTAATGCATTTTCTAAGGCCTTTGTAAGTATATGAGTACTTGAGAGTGCCAATATGCCCAAAATTTAGCCTAAATTCTCAAAAATTTACCCCTTAATTTTTGCCGGAAATGTCTGTCTATCGCGATAGACGGTGTCTATCGCGATAGACGCTGTCTATCGTGGGCGCTGTCTGTCGCGATAGACGGTGTCTGTCGCGATAGACGCTGTCTATCGTGGGCGCTGTCTGTCGCGATAGACGGTGTCTGTCGCGATAGACGGTGTCTGTCGTGGAATTTCTGTCTGTCGCGATAGACTGGTCTGTCGCGATAGACGGTGTCTGTCGTGGAATTTCTGTCTGTCGCGATAGACGGTGTCTGTCGCGATAGACGGTGTCTGTCGCGATAGACTGGTCTGTCGCGATAGACGGTGTCTGTCGTGGAATTTCTGTCTGTCGCGATAGGCGGTGTCTGTCGCGATAGACGGTGTCTGTCGCGATAGACGGTGTCTATCGTGAAATTTCGGTCTGTCGCGATAGACGGTGTCTATCGCGATAGACGGGGTCTATCGTGGATTTTCTGTCTGTTGCGATAGACGGTGTCTGTCGCGATAGACGGTGTCTGTCGCGATAGACAGAAAAAACGCAAATTTTTGAGAAACTTCTAGTGATCTAGAGTGCCCTCAAGGTGTAGGTTACAGTGCTAATCATGCATTCACAAAATTTTAAGATTTTCTGTCTGTCGCGACAGACAGAGATCGTCGTCCCGGGACCTGTGCAGAGCCTGTCGTACCTGCGCACACTGCTGGGGATGCTGCTACAGCAAGAACCTGCAATGAAACTCAAGAAACATGCAAAATACGCACACACAATATTGCTCTCTCACTCTCTCTCACAAGTGAAATGAGGGAAATGAGGTGGGGAAGGTGATATGATCAAAAAACAGAAATTTTCGCGATGATGGAGATGGAGGTGGGAGATGGTGATGATGATGATGGAAGTGAAGATGGAGAAGAAAGTAAAAGAAATTCAATGAGAGTGAAGAAAATACCTACAACTCCAACGCGTCAACTCTACGTCTTACCATCACACGCTCGTCCTCAAAGCTCGATCCCCGGCAACGGCGCCAAAATTTGGTGTAGCTCAGTGATGAGTAGCACCTCCTTTAATGTCAATCCGAGAAGACGTGAGGATGGTATGAAGACCTCGAGCAAGTGGCGGCACAAGTGCGTGAGTGAGAAGCACACAAGCATGCACACACATACACACACACGCGCACACACGGCAAGACAAAGAGAGAGAATCAATGGAGTTCTTTAGATTACTTTCAAAAGCTCTTACAAGTTCGTTTCAATTACAATCTAACCTCAAAAATGAGCTCTCTAGCTCCTTTTATAGTTTTTGACTAGCTTTGGCCTGGTCCAGACCTAGTGTCCGGCCTAGTTAAAAATTAGGTTCCAGGGCTTATTTGAGGGCTCAAACGAAGTCTAAAAATTATGAAAATTGGTACAATGGTACTTCTAATACTCCTCAAGCTCGAGGACTCCTCGGCTTGCACAAAATGGAGTGTAATCTACCAAAAACGGGATTTACAATGTTTGTGTAGTGATTAAAATCACTTGAGTTGTACATAATCCATGAGAAAAAATGATCTGGCCTTGTTGCCGTATTGTGCATGACTCCTCTGTTGCTTTGTATGCCAACAGGGTGCATCAGCCCAAAGAGAACAGCCACGGGGCGAGACGAGCAGAGTACATGGGGAAGAAGTGGCACAACATCCTCATAACCCAAACACACAAGTGCAGGAAGGAGCACACAGGAATGACCCGGAAGACAGTGAAGAGGAGGCCCCTGCCTACACAACACAACTTAGACGGCTGTACAAGACAATCAAGCAGGTACAGAGAAGACATAAGATGACAGAGGCGGCGAATAGAGCTCTAGTGAACCAGATGCTTCAAGCCGAGAATGTTGACTCCAACTTTGTGGAATCATTGAATTTATTGGCAGAGACATGTGGGATCGGGGAGGCATTGAGGACAATGGTATATCAGGAAAACCCTGTCTACGATCAACGAAGGATTGATACACGACCACGACGTGGGAAAATGATTCAAATGGAAACCTCTACCGCCTTGCCTACTATAATTTCAGAAGATGTTCACATGACGAGCCCGAGTCCCACCGACGAACATGAGGTAATTACACACGTACCATCTCCACAGCCACCTTCCCTCCACCTTTCAGAACCCCTCTCCACTATTCCTCCTGAACAACCGATATCCACCCATCACGAAACCATTGTACACACCTCCGTTTTTACATCCTTCCCTTTACCCACGTCCCACACTTCCACCCAAATTTTGGAACCTCACACCGGTCATCCGGCCACCGATCAAACCATAATAGGTCACCCTTCCTATCTCCCCGCCCTTCGACAACCACTTGCCAATAGCCAGACCTCATCCCATCCTTTTCCATTCACTCACACCCAAACCCTATCCGCCACTCCCCTAGCAACTGACTCACACTCAACCCCAGTCACACAACCCTCATTCTGGACAAACCTTGTAAATATACTCCAACAGGTGGATACTTATAATAAAATGTCCCTTTCCCAACCCCACTCCCCCACATTCACTGCCACCACTATCACACCACCCACCATTCCTGTATTCACAGTGCACGAATCACACACTCTCACGTCCGATCCCATGGACATCTCACCATCCACAGGATCACCCACCACCACTGTTATCCCAACATTACCACATATCATTTCACTCACGTCGCCATTTCCAAGCACTGTAGGCACAACATCCACTTTTCCCATTCCCACTTCCCAACCCCCTGCATCTTCCATCCTTACCCCTACATCCACCTCATTTAGTCTTGCACTCGACACCATGCTCGAAGCTGCCACTCAGCTTAAGCAGGAATATAAATTATTGGAAGAAAATAACAAAGAGCTTTGCACCCTCTCGGCAACACTCCAAGAGCGTGTCAATGCTTTGGAGTCCAGTCATACGGAGTCACAAAGCGAAATATCCGCCCTCGAACATGCAAATGCGCAACTAGAAGCGAGGCATATGGAAGCGAGCAAAGCCATGGAGGAACAGCTGCGAGATCAAATGGGTCGCAATGCAAGGCTTCAACGAAACATGGCCTTGCTACGACGACATCTTGCAGCAGCTCAAGAAGAGAACAGACGGCTTCAACAACAAAACCAAGAGAACCTCGAGGCTGCCATGGAGAACACCCCGGGAGCACCCATAGACCCGGCTAAATTTCAAGCTATCCCCTCGGAGAATATACAACAAATATTAGAAACCTATGCCACTCTCCTGGAGGCTCATGATCAGCTTGCTGACCAAGTCAAAGACCTACAGAAAGCCCAAGTGGCTGCACCACACCAACAAGAACACAAGGAGATGGCCAACGCTGCAACCTCACCCGACCCGGAATTATCAGTAGCCAGTGAAGTACTAGAGCTACGTCAGCAGGTGGCCGAGTTAAAAATCAAGTTGTTACAATATGAACGACCTCCTTCCCCACCTGAGCAACCCATGGAAGAAGAGGAAGTTATTATTCCAGTGGAGGAAGCATATGACGAGAACTATGAGCCTCAACCTTTTCCAGGAGGCACAATCACTGAGGAGGGACAGGACACTTATGAGGAACCCCCATCGACATGGATGAAACAGGTAGAACAAATGGGGCAGACTCATGAAGAACGTATCTCCTACCAGATGTTGGCCATGAAGACCATTGAAGAAACCATACTTCAATCAGAATACTTCAGACAGCTGGCACCTAGAAGACTAATCACCAGCTCAGAATTACAATATAAGCCATACTTTGTACTGTTGGCAGACTACAACGCCGAGATCAAACGTAAGACCAACAAGTACCCAACTTTCGCAACACAATTTGAACCTGAGGACATTCCAGAGGAGGCGCGCAAAGGGAGAATACATCAACCCATCTGGAGGCAAAAGCTATTGGAGACCTATCCCGAGATGCTACGAACATGGGACCATGCACCCATGCATTTAAAGTATAACAATTGCTATGGACCAGTACAACGGAGAAGGACATGGAAGTCATTTGCAATCAAAGTCAAGAACAATGCCAATTGCAAAGAATGGCTCAATTACCCTGCCATTGCACCCCCCAACGGCACGCCTACGGTAGCCTACATGATGGCTACCATCAGACATTGGCTTCCCCGCCTCCACCCTATGCCAGATGTGGCTGCCCAGATGATGCTCAAGATCTTCGATATGATGCAGGTTGTGCTCAAAACTTTCCGAAATGTCTGTCATATTCAACCTACGATTCCCGGGTTTATGAATGGTAATTATGACTTGTTATATGATATGAGCACCACTCCGAGAATACGAGTTGCTTATGCATGGCACGCACGCATCAGATATCTCCCTGCCTGCTACAAGCAAACGTTCGATGAAATGTTCACCACGGGGTTCTGGGAAGCACACTCAGAGGTGTTCGCGCCACGGCCCACCCATTTGTTACACCTCTTTGCATGCGAACAAACGATGCACTCAGAACTCTACACAACGCCACAGACGGACATACCGGGCCCAGTCAATTGGGATACCCTGCAGAGAGACCTGATCCGAGGGCTGCGAATCAAAGAACATGAGGTGGGAGCTGACATTCTCCAGAACTATATTGATCAACCCGCAGAGCAAAGGTCTGTCAGAGGCGACAGACGCTAGGGGGGGGAGAGTGTTGACAGCATACGGGAAGAAGCAAGTACGAACACACATGCAGATCTAGCACTAAGGCAACCCTTCATTTTTTTCAAAACCCCTACATCATTTTCAAGTGATTCTCATCACTAAAAAACCTTGTAAATATCATTTCACCTTTTTGTAGCTCCATTTTGTACAAGCCGAGGAGTCCTCGAGCTTGGGGAGCCTTAGAAGTAGTTGCCTGCCAATTTTCATAATTTTTAGATCTCGTTTGAGCCCTCAAATAAGCCCTGGAACCTAATTTTTAACTAGGTCGGACACTAGGTCTGGACAGGGCCAAAGCTAGTCAAAAACTATAAATAGAGCTAGAGAGCTCATTTTTGGGTTAGCTTCTGGTAGTTTGAGCTTGTATGAGAACTTTGTTGCAATAGAAGTGATTCCATTGTCTTACTCTCTTTGTTCTTGCCGTGTGTGCGCGTGTGCGTGTATGTGTGTGCATGCTTGTGTGCTTCTCACTCACGCACTTGTGCTTCCACTTGCTCGTGGTCTTCATACCATCCTCACGTCTCCCCGGATTGACATTAAAGGAGGTGCTACTCATCGCTGAGCTACAGTGCTATACTTGTGGTGGCGACCACATGGCGAATGTATGTCCCATTATGGCGCAACCCCAAGTTAATCCTAGTAGCCAGTACTACACTATAGAACGAAGGTACACCAATCACACCGCGCAAGATTGCCCCTATAATAAGCAAACCATTAGGCAGACGTACCCACAGCCATACCCTCAACAAGGAAGATACCAGAACCAGTACCCACCTCAACAGTATGCTAGGCCTCAACAAACCTACCAACCCTACCAAAACCAACAAAGGCCTCAGCCTGTGTTAGCCCAACAACCTCCAGCTCCATCCAAGGTGATCCCTGTAAAGTATGCCGCTGCAGAAGAAAACCTGAATAGAGCTATAGTCCCTGTAACACCAGTGCTTTCAGAAAGTGATCCCAATGACCATAGCTTCGATTCTACACATGTTGATAGCCCCCAGGCTTACTACATGCAATCTCCTGAACATGGTGAGTCCTACTATAGTGAAGAGCCAAATGAACCTAGTTGGGAGTCAGATCACACAAACGTCATGTATGCAAACCCCAACCCTAGACCTCAACCTAGGCAGGTAAGACCCCCTTTCCCTAGAGGACCATGCTACAGATGTCAGGGGGATCACCTCATTCGTGATTGTCCCTTGCCTCCACCTACACAACCCCAGTCAGTGACGATTCAGGGTTTTTGCCAAGAGTGTGGAAAGGATCATCTCTTACGAGACTGCCCCAAGAATCCTAATAATATGCCAAAAATTACTCCTATTAACGTTATTGGGTTAGTGGTAGATTCCACAGGAAGTGTCACTTCCACTACACCCGTGCAAGTGATCACTAGAGCTCAAGCATTGCAGCAAAACCCAGGGGTAAACCAGGAAAAGAGCCCAGATGTTAGTGAAACAGAGAGCATGACAAAAAAGAGGACTAGATCTTGGAGAGATAGCCGTGAAAGAATGAAACGGCAATGGGCAAAAAAGATGAGTGAACTCGAGGAAAGCCTCAGAGAAACAAAGGCCAGGATAATTAAACTCACATCTCAAACTCCCTCTCACATTACCCCACTTCCACCATTCCCAACTCCATCCGACCCGCCACCTTCCGACCCGCCTCAACTAATTCCACCACCCCCTAGAGTAGGATCAGTCCTAGCAGATCCCACTCCCGAAGACCTTAATATGATGCTTAAAGCATATCAGGCCAGAATCCAAGAAGGGCCAAACGTAACTGATCATGAAAAGTGCTACCCAAGAGCAGAACTAGAGTTAGAACGAACCAAAATTTGTGCTAAGATGGTGGAATTGGCTCAGACCATGTTTGAGGCCAGTCGCCTATTTAACATCTCTAGTTCAGCGAAGACACAGTTGCACTTTGATGGACTGTTAGAAAGAATAGAGAAGCTGATTGCACAATCAGAAAAGGAACCCGCCTCTCAACACAAGGACAAGGCAAGTGAAAGATTAAGCATTCCTGCTCAGGAAGCCTATGTGCCTAACTCTACGGAGCCAGACACATCATCTTCTATGAATCGGTTCACACCAGAATTCCTACGCGAGATTCAAGAATGTTGAGAGTGATGGATGGATGCACTCAGGAAATCAGTTGGTGCTGCAAAACCTGCTTCACACCTGCCCTCTTTTCTCTTCTGATATGCTTAGTACACAAGTTTAGCTTCCTAATGACATAAAGAAACCATATATGTGCTTTGGAAATGATTTGGGTAATGACCAAATCAAAACAGATAACTTGGTACTTCACAAATCAAGCAAAACCTTCTATTCTTGTAATGATACCTGCTCAGACTTTTACTCAGTGTGTCCAGCACACTTAAAATTGGCACAATTCCTTTTGGGAGTATCAATATACCTTAGTAAGCTACCAATCACAAGTGGAATCACTTCAATTGATAAACTATGCACTGAGAAATAAGTTTAGCAAAATTATAATCACCCCCGACTTTTCAGGAACTCTGCAGACAAATACCAGTGTGCACCTCGACTCGATTTTCTCCCAATTGGCTGAATGAAATCCTTTGAAATTTTGTATGCTTGTAGTAGACCTTGAGCTGATTCCAATGAGCTATAGATCTCTTGATTTGGTTCAGTAGATCCAGAGCAATGCCTCTTTGAAGTTGACAGACTTGAAGTAGGTGACTCAGACAAAAACAGAGATGATGAATGTATACTTCTATTGATATATGTGTTTGTACAATCTCATTAGCTTGCCAAGCAGAGCTATATGAGGTATTGTGGTGTTGGCTATGGAGTAACCTTCACACACAATGAATTACAAGGAGATTTGGCCTCGGGGAGTGAGCTAGAATGAGTCAGTAACCCGCGACTTTTTTCTACATCTTTTATAGGAGATATGTGATCATTTGAATTTGAATTTCAAACTTAGGCTCCCTTGAATCTCTCCTCTAAAAGTAGGGAGATATTCTCTCCATCTTAACAATCAAATTTCCACGACTCTAGTAGTAGGTGGATGACTTAAAGTGATTACAAACAAATGTTAAGTCACTTAGACTTTTACAAGAGGTAAAGAAGTAAAAACATATAAGCATATGTTCACATGTGTCTTCATTTGAGTGAAGCCTTAATAAACCTTTATCCATGCTAGTCTTCAATAAGTCCAAGGGTCCAAGCCAATGTGTGTAGGCTTGTTTGCACCAACAGCTCCCCCTCAAGCCAAACAGTTTGGCTTAAGTCTTCTTCTTCATTCTTCAATTACTTCCTGCAATCCAATCATAGACTTGAATCTGCATAGCTTGTTTCCATCCAATGCCTTTGTAAGTAAATCTGCACATTGCATATTAGTAGATACATATGTCAATTGAATTTCTTTACTTAATAATTTCTCTCTCACATAGTGGTAATGAACCTCTATGTGCTTTGTTCTGGCATGATAAATTGGGTTTGCTGCAAGGTGAAGAGAGCTAGTGTTGTCTCCAAATATAATAGGTGGTCTTGTGAATAGACCTAACTCTGTATATAGAAGCTTCAGCCAGATAGCTTCTTGGGTAGCATTTGCAAGTCCTCTATACTCTGCTTCAGTGGATGACAATGCCACTGTAGGTTGCTTTTTAGCTGACCAAGAGATAGGCTTATCTCCTGCAAAACAAATATATCCTGAGGTGCTCCTCCTATCATCCTTGCATCCTGCCCAATCTGCATCTGAATAGACTTTAATATCAATGTCTGATGTGTAAGGAAAATACAAACCATGACTTTGAGTTCCCTTGAGGTACTTCAAGATCTTCTTGGCTGCCTCTAGGTGAGGTACTCTAGGTTTGTGCATGAATTGACTAAGCACACTTACTCCATATGCTATGTCAATTCTAGTCAAGGTAGCATAGTTCAAACTACCCACTATACTTTGGTATCCTGTAATGTCTTTGATTTCTTCTCCTTCATGAGCACTTAACTTTTGGTTAACCTCCATTGGAGTAGTAGATACCTTAGCATCCTGCAAACCAAACTTCTTGACCATGTCCTGTACATACTTCTTTTGAGTAATGTAAATACCTGAATTTGTGTAGATCACTTCAAGACCTAGAAAGAATTTTAGTAATCCAAGATCACTAATCTTGAATTCTTTCATCATCTGACCCTTGATGTGTCTAATCCCATTTACATCATTCCCTGTAATGATAATGTCATCAACATAGACACATAAATAGATTACCTCTGTACTACTTCTCTTTATGAATAGAGAAGAATCTGCTTTGCTCATCACAAATCCTTGGTCTTGGAGGTAGGTGGTCAATCTGTAGTTCCATGCTCTAGGTGCCTGCTTCAAACCATACAGAGCTTTCTTCAATTTACAAACATAATGTACCTTTCTTGGATCTTCATAGCCAGGTGGTTGTGACATGTAGACTTCTTCAGATATCCATCCATTTAGGAATGCATTCTTCACATCCAATTGGTACATGTTCCAATTCTTGGATGCAGCTACACTTACCAAAACTCTGATAGTTGGCATCTTGGCCACAGGAGAAAATGTCTCCTCATAATCAATGCCTTGGGTTTGTGCAAAACCCTTGGCTACCAACCTAGCTTTATACCTGTTAATTGTTCCATCTGAATTCTTCTTCAATTTATAGATCCATCTGGATCCTATTACCTTCATAGTGTCCTTCTTGGGTACCAAATCCCAAGTATCACTCTCTTTGAGGGCTTCTATCTCCTCATCCATGGCTTCTCTCCATTCTGGCTTTGTAATTGCTTCTTCATAGGTACCTGGTTCTTCATTCAACAAGTCTTTTGCAAGGTATACAGAATGTTTAGTTACAAGTGATGTGTCATACCCAAATCTGATAGGTTTCTTCTTCTCTCTCTGAGATCTTCTCATAGCTTGAGTAGAAGTTTCTGCCTTGTCCTCCAATTGCTTCATCTTCATCTTTCCTTTGGATTTCCAAGCCTTGAACTCTTCAAGGTTTATGGTATCATCATCTGAGCTTGAGTCTTCTTGCTGAGTTGGCTCTTCCTTGGTAAGCTTTGGAAAATCTTCCTCCATGTCATAGGGTAGGCTCACTTTCCTGCATTCATTCTCATACCATGAATCATTCTCATCAAATATGACATCTCTGCTTACCTTGAACCCTTTGTTTGTGGGGTTATAGAATCTGTATCCCTTTTGGTTCAAGTCATAACCAATGAAGATACATTTCTCTGCCTTTGGGTCTAGCTTTCCTCTTACCTGTGAAGGAATATGCACATATGCAACACACCCAAAGATTTTACAATGATCCAGAGAGGGTCTCTTACCATGCCATGCTTCATATGGTGTCATACCATCAAGTGATTTGGATGGCAACCTATTGATGAGGTAAGTGGCAGTGGACACACTCTCTGCCCATAGGTAATTTGGCAACTTTTTTTCATTGAGCATAGACCTAGCTGTTTCCACTATAAGTCTATTTCTTCTTTCTGCTACCCCATTTTGTTCAGGTGAGTACCTTGTAGTGATCTCCCTCTTAATGCCTCTTTCCTGCAAGAAATCTTCAAACTCATTGGAGAAGTATTCTCCTCCACCATCTGACCTTAGCCTCTTCAAGCTTCTACCTGTTTGATTCTCAACAAGTGCAAGATACCTCTTGAAACAATTAAACACTTCATCTTTATGCTTCATAAAGTATAAAATGGTCCATCTGCTATAGTCATCAATAAAAGACACATAATATCTTGAACCAGAAATGGAAGGGTCCTTGCTAGGTCCCCAAACATCTGTGTGTACCAAGTCTAGGTAGTCTTCATGTATGAAACCTTTTCTTGAGTAGGGTAATCTGTGAGACTTACCAAATTGACATGATCCACATTTGTAAATCATGTGTTGCTTGGATACATTAGGTATCCCTAGCACACATTGATCCCTGCACATTTGCTTAATAGTCCTTTCACCTATGTGCCCTAGTCTTTTATGCCATATCTCTAACTCTGAAAGTGTCTGATCCTTGTAGTTATACAAAGCAATGTTTTTTGTATCTTCTAGCTCAAATGTAAATAATCTACCTGATTTCTCCCCTTTGGCTATCCTTCTGAATCCTTGTTTTGGGTCCTCCACATATGCTCCATGTTGTGTGAATCTGACCTGCAAACCTTTCTCCACAATCTGACCAACACTCATTAAATTCTTAGTTATTGTTGGTACATAGAGTACTCTGCTTAATAGGTTCTGATTACCATCACATGTCTTCACATTTCCAATTTTGACAACAGAGTGTTTAGTGTCATCACCTGTTTGTACCTGATGTTTGCCCTTGGGCTCTTCCAAATCAGAAAGCAATGCCACATTGCCAGCTACATGGTTAGAACATCCTGAATCAATGTAAAATAAATGATCATCATTTGTACCTATCTTTGAGGTCATATTCATGATCAATAAGGAGTCATCTTGCTCCTCTGTGTAGTTGTTGTAGTCTCTTCTATTTCTGAATCCACCTTGGTAGCTTCCATTGTGGTTGTTGTTGTAATTGTTGTTGTATTGGTTGTTGTACCCATTGTAGCTTTGATTGTGGTTAAATCTGCCTCTTCCTTGAGAGTATCCACCTCTTGAGTAGCCTCTTCCTCTCTGATTTTTATAGTTCTTGTAGCATTCATCTGTGGTATGATTGGACAACCCACAGATGTTGCAAGGTGATGAGTTGTAGGGTCTCCCCCTACCTGACTTACCTCCTCTGCCTCTTCCTCTAGATGACCTACCTCTCCCTGCATAATTGGCTTGAGAGGTAGAGCCTTCTTCATCCTGTTTCTTCTTGCCTTTATCTTTAACTTTCTTATCAGTAAAGAGAGCAGAGGGGTTATTACCTTTTGATTGATCTCCAGCTTTGGTGAACTTTGCTTCATGTGTAAATAGTTGGCCCATGAGTGTTGTGAGATCAGGGGTATGCATGTCCATGTAGAGGTCCATTGCAGTGGTGAAGCTTTCCCACTTGTCATCTGCCTTGAGTCCATTTGTCACTTGCCTGACTATTTGCTACTCTTCAATTTCCTCTCCAATGCTTGCTAGTTGGTCTGCCACATCTTTGATCTTTGTCACATAATCTGAGACTGATTGCTTGGGCTGCTTCCTAAGTGTTGTGAACTCTATCCATAATTGATTCTTCCTAGCCCTTGTGTTGGAAGAAAAGTAGTTTGACAAGGTTTCCCAAGTCTCTTGGGAAGTCTTACAGTTCCTTACATGAGGTAAAAGAAAGTCAGATATAGAGTTTAAGAGATAAGACCTTGCCAAAGCATCCTTTGCACACCATTGGTTAAGTCTTTCATGCTCATCCTTTGTAGGTAGTCCTCTAGTCTTGAATGAGGGCAACTCCTCATCTCCTGATATGTATCCAAATAGACTTCTCCCTTGTAGATAGGTCTTCATTCTCAAGGACCAAGCTTGATAGTTGTTTCTGTCCAATTTGTCAATGAAGGAAGGGAAACCATCACCCATGATTACCTTCTTTTGCTCTGATACCACTGTTGAGAGTGATGGATGGATGCACTCAGGAAATCAGTTGGTGCTGCAAAACCTGCTTCACACCTGCCCTCTTTTCTCTTCTGATATGCTTAGTACACAAGTTTAGCTTCCTAATGACATAAAGAAACCATATATGTGCTTTGGAAATGATTTGGGTAATGACCAAATCAAAACAGATAACTTGGTACTTCACAAATCAAGCAAAACCTTCTATTCTCGTAATGATACCTGCTCAGACTTTTACTCAGTGTGTCCAGCACACTTAAAATTGGCACAATTCCTTTTGGGAGTATCAATATACCTTAGTAAGCTACCAATCACAAGTGGAATCACTTCAATTGATAAACTATGCACTGAGAAATAAGTTTAGCAAAATTATAATCACCCCCGACTTTTTAGGAACTCTGCAGACAAATACCAGTGTGCACCTCGACTCGATTTTCTCCCAATTGGCTGAATGAAATCCTTTGAAATTTTGTATGCTTGTAGTAGACCTTGAGCTGGTTCCAATGAGCTATAGATCTCTTGATTTGGTTCAGTAGATCCAGAGCAATGCCTCTTTGAAGTTGACAGACTTGAAGTAGGTGACTCAGACAAAAACAGAGATGATGAATGTATACTTCTATTGATATATGTGTTTGTACAATCTCATTAGCTTGCCAAGCAGAGCTATATGAGGTATTGTGGTGTTGGCTATGGAGTAACCTTCACACACAATGAATTACAAGGAGATTTGGCCTCGGGGAGTGAGCTAGAATGAGTCAGTAACCCGCGACTTTTTTCTACATCTTTTATAGGAGATATGTGATCATTTGAATTTGAATTTCAAACTTAGGCTCCCTTGAATCTCTCCTCTAAAAGTAGGGAGATATTCTCTCCATCTTAACAATCAAATTTCCACGACTCTAGTAGTAGGTGGATGACTTAAAGTGATTACAAACAAATGTTAAGTCACTTAGACTTTTACAAGAGGTAAAGAAGTAAAAACATATAAGCATATGTTCACATGTGTCTTCATTTGAGTGAAGCCTTAATAAACCTTTATCCATGCTAGTCTTCAATAAGTCCAAGGGTCCAAGCCAATGTGTGTAGGCTTGTTTGCACCAACAAAGAAGACAAATGGGCTAAAGAGAGTGAAGTCCCTCCTCCTATTGAACTTGTGGATGATGCACGCGACCAATTCCCACAAGACATCCCATCCATTTATGAGGAGCAGGAGAGCACCCACTCTCAGGACAGACTAGACTTTGAGTCTAACTCTCTACAAGAATTACCCCACTTCACAGGCCCATGGGAAGCTAAGTCTACTTATATGAGAGCACCCACGGTCATGGTACGAAATGAGGACTCAGTCTTACCTAGGAACACAGAGGTAGTGAAAAACACTAAAGTGCAGTGCAATCTCAAGTTAGAAGAGCTACTCAAGGTTAGACCTGAATTATGGAAACATGTCGCCAAACAAGTACCAGAGATAGCAAAACCTCGTTCCCAGGTAGGATCCCAAAGGACAGTGCCAGAAATACCCTTGGATAAGATAGGAGATATGTGTGAAGGTGAAGAAGGGAACACCTATCTTCCCATTACCTACCAGGAGTACACCACCAAGGCAATTTTGGACTCAGGTGAAGGAGTTGCAATTGCCACCACTTCCCTATGGAAGCGTTGGGGCAAACCAGCACTCAGGCCAACGAGAATGAAATTGCAGATGGCCGATGGTCATATTGAGAGACCCTTAGGATTGCTAGAAGGAATAACTCTCACCACCTGTGGTGTCGAGTTTGAGCATACATTTGCTATATGTGACTTCAGCAAAAATCATGCCTATGAGATGATTTTGGGAAGACCATTTATGTGACAGTTGCAAGTGGTACAGGACTGGGGAACCAACTCCTTGTATTTGCAACACTTAGGTGTTACAACCAAAGTAAATCTCAAAGATTACTCTCATAGAGATGTACCTCCCATCCAATGGAATCCCATCCATAGAGCCAAAGATGATACAGAATCGGTGCATTCCATAGGGTCAGGATCCTCATGGATGCATGAAGACACTCACTTATGGATGTGTAAGGTAGCAGTAGAAGAAGAGAAGAGAGAGAAATCCAGAGAGGTAGGTGCAAAAGAAAACCATAGATCAATTCAAGACCCAGCCTATGCACCTGTAGTCTTTCCTGATGAGGAATTTGAACCCCATGGCTGGGCAGAAATCCTAGCAACAATGGATGTAGCCATCAATGAAGAACAATGGACACCCCACTGTGATGAGGATGGCTATGACATTTCAGTCTTCTCCATAGAGCCAATCATGGGAGAGGCTGTACTAGAAGAATGCGAACTTATCCCTGATGCATTTAAGGATGCAAGTGACTCCGATCTAGAGTCGATCATTATGGACCCACCTTTTGCATCAGATGAAGAATACTTCCATGAAGTAGAATTTCAACCCCAGAGGCATGGAGAGCTTACAAATGATGTAAGATTAGCCACAAATGTGACCTCGAATGAAGAAGGAAAGAAACGAAAGAAAAGACAAGTCTCCCCAGAAGAGGAAGAATCTTTGTTTGAGGTCCCGAAAAATTTTAAGAAGTATGAGATAGATGACAGGAGAGTCATGATAAGAATGCCTAAACGAGAGGCACAGTCAGGAGAGGCCTATGATAACAAAGAAACCACCAAGAAAATAGTAGTGGCCCTAGAAGGAGAGGAGAGATGCACATACATAGGCCATGACCTAACAGAGGAAGAAGAGCATGCGTTAATAGCCTTGCTAAGAGAATATAGAGCTGTATTCGCTTGGAGTTACAAGGATTTGAAGGGTGTTGACCCAGACATATGCTCACACACCATCCCCATGACTTCAGATGCCAAACCCTCTAAGCAAAAGCCCTATACATATAACGATAATTACGCTGCTAAGATCAAAGAGGAGATAGATCGACTGGTCGAAGCGGGATTTATCTATGAAATTGAGCACACTGAGTGGGTATCCCCCATCGTAGTGGTGCCCAAGAAGAATGGCAAGCTGCGTGTATGCATTAACTTGAAGAAGGTTAATGCAGCCACAATTCGAGATAACTATCCACTTCCTATCACAGAACATCTCTTAGAAAGAGTAGCAGGCAAGGAAGTGTATAGCTTCCTCGATGGATTTTCGGGCTACAATCAAGTAGCCATAGCTCCAAAAGATCAGCATAAGACAGCTTTTGCCACATAGTGGGGTATATTTGCCTTTCGTGTAATGCCTTTTGGGCTTACCAATGCACCAGCTACCTTCCAGAGACTAATGTGCCATGTATTTAAGGAGTTCCTGAGGAAGAACTTGGAAGTCTATGTTGATGATCTTTGTGCTCATTCCAACATTAGACAAACTCATATTCCTGAACTCAGACAAATCTTTGACAAATGTAGAGAATATCAAGTGTGCCTAAACCAAGAAAAGTGTGTTTTCATGGTCAGGCAAGGCAAGATTCTAGGGCACATAGTGTCAAAGAATGGCATATCTACTGACGAAGAGAAAGTGAGAGCCATAGCAAAGCTACCTAGGCCAAGGAATGTCAAGGAAGTACAAGCTTTCATGGGACATTGTGGTTACTACCGCCGGTTCATTCACATGTATGCTGTCATTGCAAAGCCCATGTACGGACTTCTGACAAACTTTGAGTGGACTGAGGAATGTGAGAATTCCTTCAATGAGCTTAAACGAAGATTATGTTCAGCACCAATCTTGACCACACCAGATTGGACTAAGCCATTCCATGTTCACGTGGATGCATCCAATTATGCTATTGGGTGTGTTCTTGCTCAACCTACTGGTGAAGGTAACATGGATCTTCCAATTGCCTATGCCAGTAGACAATTGAATGCAGCTGAACGAAATTATACCACTACAGAGAGAGAAGGCTTAGGCATGGTATATGCAGTCAAGAAATTTAGACACTATTTGCTTGCAAATAAGTTTAAATTTTTTACTG
Source organism: Ceratopteris richardii (assembly GCA_020310875.1). NCBI lineage: Eukaryota > Viridiplantae > Streptophyta > Polypodiopsida > Polypodiales > Pteridaceae > Ceratopteris > Ceratopteris richardii. The sequence goes on from CM035423.1 coordinate 13,736,738, forward strand.
ATCACCAAGCATTGTTATATCTCGTGAACAAACCATGCAATACAAGAAGATTAGTAAGATGGTTTCTCTTACTAATGGAATATGATTTCGAGGTTGTGGTAAGGAAAGGGAGGACTCATTTGAGAGCTGATCATCTTTCTAGGCTCACATCTGGAGAAGCCCCACAAGGAGTATCAGATGACCTTCCTGACGCTTACTTGTTTAACTTGGAAGTGGTACCGCAATGGGCTAAGCCATTAGTGCCAGTATTGACATACGGACCTAACCATCCAGTAATAAACACGCAGGATAGAGAGGTAGTAAAAGCCCAAAAATATCACATCATGGCAGGAAGTATGTACAAGCACACAGATCAAGGAATCTTGGCTTGTTGTGTGGAAGAGGATGAGTACACTAAATGGTTGCAATTAGCACATGTAGGTGCATTAGAGCAACACTACTCAAAACAACGAACCCTACAGACACTAAGGAGACTCGGAGTGCATTGGCCAACTATGGAAGCTGATGTCCAAAAGTTGTGCAAGGAATGCCCAATCTGTTGCACTAAATCATCGGTGGAACATGCCACTCTTTATCAAGTGTCCATAGTGCCGGATTGGAGTGAACCACTAGTATCCTTTCTAAGGACGAAAACATTCCCTCCAGACATGACTCTGGCTAGGAAAAGGAGTTTAGGACAAGAGGCCCAGGACTACTCTCTCATTGGCGATAATCTATACAAACGTGGTAAAGACGGTTACTTGAGACTATGTGTCCATGAAAGTGAATATCTCAAGATCTTGGAAACTGCTCACCAAGGGGTAGCAGGAGGATACTTTGGACCAGATCGGGTGATCAAGGCAATACTATTTGCGGGCTTCTGGTGGCCGACCCTTCACATGGATGCACATACCTATGTGAAACGGTGTGATGTCTGTCAGCGAACTCAGTATCCTATACGCAAAGATGAGATGCCACTGAAACCTATGATGGGTGGACGTGCATTCTCTAAGTGGGGAATAGACTTTGTAGGCCCTATTAATCCCCCAGCTAAGGGTTCCCATGCAGAATATATCATTGTTGCAACAGACTATCTAACTAAGTGGGTAGAGGTAAAAGCCACAACGAAGAACGATGCTCAAACAACTGCTAAATTCTTGTTTGAAAATGTATTCACAAGATATGGGCTACCTATAGAGCTTGTAAGTGATAGAGGCACTCACTTCTTGAACGAAGTGATTGAAAATCTACTCCAAGAATTCTTGGTAGTTCATAAGAAGTCTGCCCCCTATCACCCTCAAGGTAATGGACAAGCCGAAAGCACCAATAAGATCTTATGCAATGTACTGACAAAATTAGTGAACACTAAACGCTCTGATTGGGACAAACAGCTACACCATGCTGTTTGGGCATACCGAGTCGCCTACAAAACGGTACTCCAAGCCACCCCCTTTCAGATGGTATTTGGCCAAAACGCGGTGCTACCCTTGGACTTCTTGATACCTACATTGAAAGTAGCACAAGAGCACAAATGGATGGGTTATGAACTCTCCTCTAGACTTTTTGACCTTGAACAATTAGGAGAAACAAGACTGAGAGCAGCTGCAGGGATATATGCAGCTAAGAAGAGACAGAAGGCATACTTTGATGCCCATGTGAAGGATAAGGGCTTGAAAGCAGGAGATCTAGTTTTAGTCTACACATTGAAACAACACGCAAGGAAGCTAGAAAAGAGAGGCTACGGACCTATGATAATCAATAGGATCTCCACGAGTGGAGCAGTACAACTAGCCACTTTAGAGGGTGATATTCTCCCAAACTATATTAGCGGATGCAGAGTCAAGTTGTATCAGGAACCCCTCACGGAGGAAATGCTAAGTCGACTCAATACTGCTAAGCAACGTAAAGAGGAGGAAAAACGAATTCGAGAAGAAGCTCAAGCAGAAGCCCTAGAGCGCATATGGAGAATGAAATTAAGAAGACAAGGTAGAGAGCACCCTAGGCAAGATACATATGCAGATCAAGGATACGACGTGGCTATGTGTGAAGTTTCCGATGTTAGCTCACATAGGATAACTGATCGACGTCCTTTCATAACCTTAGGTATAGGGCAAGGAAAGAGTGCAAGGACAGTAAGAGCCTTGATTGACTCAGGTGCAGCCACTAGTGCTGTTAAATTGTCTCACTGTCAAGAGTTGCAATTAATTGTCAATCCTGTGGAAGCATATCTCATAGGATTGGGAGGCGTGGAAACCCCTTGCATGGGCGAGGTGGAACTTCCGCTCTATATTCATGATGAGGCAATGACAGTTAAAGTACTAGTGTGTCAAGATGAGGACCTCACTGAACCCCTTGTCTTGGGTCAAGACTGGATCTATGACCAAGCAGTCAACTTGAACCTAAGAAGTGGACTTCTTCAGGTATGGGTCAATCGTAGTCGAATTACAGTAGAGTTAGATAATGGAGCACTCAAGGAACTAGGAAAGGCACATACTCCTGGTCCTTCTAGGAGTACACATGAAGATGACCATGCTGTTCTTGTCCAAAACTATGTGTTGCAGAGGAATGATGGTTGCAAAAAAAGAGTCAGGGATGCAACGGAATTCCCTTCTTTTCCAAAGGCCAGAGGGAGGCAGCAACCAAAGGTGGATCAAAAGCAGAAGAAGCAGAGTACTACCTATGTCGGAGATCAAAAGTACCTGCGCAGCAAAACATCTCAGCTATTGAAACAAGTGTGGGTGCGGAAAGGCGAACACCCCGTTGCACTCAAGCCAACCACACGGGCAAAGCCTCTTATTAGTAACCAACAACACGACACTAATAAGACGTCTTTCAGAAGTTCTTCTGCTAACGTGAAGTCTATTTGGGTGCCCAAGAAGTCGATGAAGGCCAGCCCACAATCAAGACAAATTTGGGTGCCTAAGGCTTGCTTGCGGGCTCAAATAACCCCACACAATTCACATCATACACGACAGGGTTCACTCGCTCAAGCAGCCGCCACCCACTCTTGTCTGATACACTCGAACACACTGCCACCTAGAAGCACGCACAGACTCACTCGTAGATGGGTCCCTAAATAGCCCCCTTCTTCAAGTAAATACCCTATCACACTCTCCAGAGCCTCCACAAAGTCAAACTCAAAACCTATCTGTTGCATTTGGCAACCTAAAACTTGTAATAAACCCCCGGATCCCAATTGTAAATCCATGTCCACCTACTAACTACTTCACTCTCACATCACATTATTCCGCTTAGCTCGTAGGTCTACCCAATTTCTAACTACACACACTAGCACCGAGCACTTATTAACCCCTAACCTCTCCTGAACTTTAGGTTAATGTTGTAACAGGGGACACCGTGTCATTTTTGTGTCCATTGCAATGTTAACATTGATTCATATATTCTCACAGAACGAGCTGCGAAGTTTTCAACATGGCTGAGGCAGCAGGAACTAGCTCTCACACAGAAACAAGCCCGCAAGTGGTGGACTTAGACAGTTTACCCGTTTTGCCTGAGATAAATGAAAGACCAGAAGAATTGCGGGCAATCAAAATCATACCTATTGCGGACCCTCCGCGTGGCCACACCATGCCCGTAGGAAAGACTTCCGAGTGGTTTACTGAAGTGGCAGGACCCTTGGGTGAGGGAACGTACCTATGGGAATCAGAGTTGGACTTCAATGGGAAGCAAGGCAGATACCATTTCTTTACAAGAGAATTCAAGAAGTTACAAAATGCAGAAGGTCTACATTCGATATGGGCAAAGGCAGGATTGGATGCATATTTCAGCGCACGGCTCCCAAAGCCTGACTTCATGCGATGCTACTATCTCATCAACACCTTGACTCCAAACCAGAACCCAAAAGGTGCAAGATCATTTGTGATTCCATCTCTGACAAAGGTGAATGAGCTCAAGAGATTTAGGCTATCAAACAACTTGGTGAGAGAGGCTCTAGATATGCGCGGAATGCATATTCCTACAGAGAAGGAAACACTAGTACCGGATTACATGAAGAATCGAAGTCTCACCAAACTCAAGGACATGGTGTCCATGACGCCTAATATTGCAATACACCTTTGCATGTGCATGCAACACTTTGCTTTTCCTGCACAAGATAGATTCACCATGCCGCCCAAAAAGATTTGGTTTAGTTTGTATCTGGCAGAGACACAGAGCCTCACCATCAACTTACCCCACTAGATAATTGATCACATACACCTAGCTCACAAACGATGGCCGCGGAAACAGGTTTTATATGGTTGCTGTGCTCTGACGAGAATAATTTATAGGTGTTTGGCCTATGACATCCCTATTCAACGGGCCCTAATGTGGAATCGGGTAGAGCAGTTTAGAGGCAGGACATCCATTGGACCCCCTTCTAACAAGATGAGAGGCATTGTCCAAGTCCCATGTGCTCAACCACGGGGAGCCACCCTAACACCAGACGTCACCCCTCCACCCCGAAGAGTTCGACCATTCACACTCCGACTTCCAAGACGCAGCACCGATGGTTCCACTTTGATATTCCCTCCTATCCCAACCGATCTTGAATTTCCCAGTGGTGCACCTTTGGAAGAACTCACTAATGAAGATTTCGAACAATTATTACAAGATGTAGAGCTGGAGGCAGAAGAGGCACAACAAGTGGAGAACGTGCAAACGCAGGCCACAACCTCCCAAGCACCTGTCACCACAGTTGAAGTGGATGAAGAGGATGATGGAGATGAAGAACAGGAGGAAGATGAGGAGGATTATGATCAAGAGCATCAAGAGGAGCAACAAGAAGTGCCAGAACTTGTAGGTGCACCAGCATATACAGCTCAACTACAAAGGTTATACGACACAATCAAAGCAGTGCAAGAAAGGCATCAACTCTCTCTTGTATCAGGTCAAGCTCTGATGCAAGAAATGCTATGAGATGAGGGGGTGGACCAACATTTCATTGACACCCTCAAATTAGTGTCAGAATCTTTAGGAGTTCCAGAGGCTGTCCACACTGCAGTCCGCCAGTCCGTGAGGTATGACAAACGCAGAGTTGACACATTACCACGAGCAGGTAAGACTATCAGGATACCCGTCACAGAACAAGAAGCACCCATTGAAACCACAGCTACCCCCACAACCACCACTGACCTCTCTGCTGAAACCTTCGTTCAGACATCACCCATCTCACCCCAGCATCCTCCATCACCACCTTCTCCATCCCCACCACCACCTCCCACCATGGAAGAAACGACAGTCATCACCTCTACCTCCACTTATAACCCATCCTCATTCACATCATTCTCATTTCGAGAACCCACCTCACAAGAAACCCTCTTCTCATTCGTCACCAATCCCTTGTACACTTCAACCCTTCTATCCTCCAAACCCATAACTGGCCATCCCATAATTCCAAGTGTGGTTGGAAACCCGGCACCCACCGAAGGCACCCTGTGTTTCCCATCCTATCCCCCAATACGGGTACCTCCATTCCATGACCCTCACTTCCCATCTGGCTCCTACACCTCTTTCAACCTGACCGCACCACCCCAATACCCGTCCTTTGTGGAGCAGTTCATCCGCTCTCCAATGTTTCAGAGGCACATTTCTCCTATGTTCGCAACGACATCAATGTACACGAACACCACACTCACTTCACCTACCATGCCCACCTACATGGTAGCCCCTGTACGCACCACCTTGTCTGACCCAATGGACATTTCACCAACCACAGCACCTCTCCCCACGATTCCACCATCTTCCCCTCCCTTACCCCCCACCTCACCACTCACATCATTGGCACACACAGCATTCACTACCCCCCTACCCAATCCCACCTCCCCTGCAATTCAAACTTTTCCCCTTGCATCTCATAATGTAAATAGGACGTTCAACACATTACTTCAGTGTACACATCAACTACAACAAGAATACCATCAATTGGAAGAACGCACTGCTGCCCTCCAGGCAGAATCTCAACGTCTGCAAGCTAGAGTCACCACTCTTGAAGCTGATTACCAAACGCTCCTAACCGAGCATACCACCTTACAACAGGCTCACTCCAAATTGGAATCAAAGACACCAACAATAGATGATCAAGCATTCAAGGAACTAGAAACAGTGCTCCAAGCGCAAATGATATCTAATGCTACACTCAGACACAACATTGGGCTATTAAGGAAGCATATGGCAGCAGCACTAGAAGAGAACAAGAGACTTCAACAACAAAACCAAGACAACTTTGAAGCGGCTATGGAAGGAGCTGTAGGAGCAACCATTAGCCCTACCAGATATAGAGCAGTCCCATCGGAAGACATTCGCATCTTACTTGAGGAGCATGCAAATTTCTTGGAGTCATATGAAAAGTTAGAGACTGAATGTGCAGACCTAAAGAAACAGATAGCGAGTGCCCCCACAGCTCAACAGGAGCCGGTAATCTTGCAACACTCTACAGAAGAAGTAGAGACCCTTCCGAAACAGGTGGCAGAACTCCAAGCACGTCTCTTACCATATGAAAGGCCACCCTCGCCCATTGAAGAACCAGAACCTGAAACAGTAGTGGAAATCCCCGTCGATGACAGCTATGAAGAGCCATATGAGCCGATGCCGACACCCGGTGGTCGAACTACAGAGGAAGGACAAGACACTTTAGAAATTCAAGTTCCAGATTGGGTCAAAAGGGTCGAGAAAGTGGGTAAGACACATGATGATCGTGTGGCCGTGCAAATGCAATCTCTCACAAATCTGGAAGAAACTGTCCTTCGGTCTTCCTACTTTCAAAACCTATCCCATCAACGGTTAATCACAACATCAGAGTCGCAATACATGCCTTATTTTGTCTTACTACATGATTATAATGCAGAAGTCAAAAGACATACAGGGAAGGAGCCCACATTCGCCACTCAATTTGAGCTAGGGGATTTACCGACAGATGCACGTGCTGGCTCGATCTTCCAACCTAATTGGCGTGCACGTCTACTAACCGATTACCCAGAGATGATGAGCACCTGGGCAACCATGCCACTATATATCAAGTATAATCCATGCTATTGCCCAGTGGTACGTCGCAGATCCTGGCAAGCATTTGCAATCAAGGTACGCAACAATAAAGAATGCTCGGCTTGGGTTAACTATCCATATTTTGCTCCACCTCGGGGGACTCCAACCGTAGCCTACATGATATCAACAATTCGGCACTGGTCTACACGTCTAAATAATGTACCCGACATAGCAGCAAAAATGTGTATGAAGATATTCGAGCTAATGACCATTGTCTTCAAAACCTTTCGGAATGTACAAGCTCCATACATCTCTGCCCCTGGATTCTCTCAAGGTAACAAGGATTTAGTCTACGACATGAGCCAGACTCCCTCGGTTACTATAATCTTTGCCTGGCATGCACGAATAAAGTACTTACCCGCATGCTTCAAGCAGACATTTGAGGAAATGTTCTCTGCGGGATTCTGGGAATATCATTCAGAAATTTTCATTCCCAGACCCACACATTTGCTACATCTATTCGCAGTAGAACAAGCGATCCATGCAGATCAGTTACGTCTTCCACATCCAGACATTCCAGGACCAATTAATTGGGATCGTATGATGACAGACTTGGCCAGAGGACTACGCCTACAAGAACATCAGCTTGCCACTCAGGTTGTGGAATATTACATCCAACACTCCCAGCAACAAGGGTCTGTCAGGGACGACAGACACGAGAGAGGGGGGGGTGTTGAGAGCAGTATGGGCACCCAAGGACTGACTAGACAAGGAAGCCAGTGGAGAGAGTCAGAGCGAGGTGAAGGAGTAAGTAGACAAAGTAGTCGACGCAAATCTGGCAGATAGGCCTTCAAATTTTTGCAAATCAACACCTTTATAACAGTGATTCTTATCACTAACAATCATTGTAAATACCATTTCATATTTTTCTAGCTCCATTTTGTGCAAGCCAAGGAGTCCTTGAGCTTGAGGAGCCTTAGAAGTACCTACATATCAATTTTCGTATTTTTTAGACTCCGTTTAAGCCCTCAAATTGGCCCTGGGACCTAATTTTTAACTAGGCCGGACACTAGGTCTGGACAGGGCCAAAACCTAGTCAAAAACTATAAAAAGAGATAGAGAGCTCATTTTTGAGGTTAGCTTGTAATTGAAATGAACTTGTAAGAGCTTTTTGAAGGAATCTAAGAGCTCCATTGCTTCTCACTCTTTGTCTTGCCGTGTGTGCGCGTGTGTGTGTATGTGTGTGCATGCTTGTGTGCTTCTCACTCACGCACTTGTGTCTCCACTTGCTCGTGGTCTTCATACCATCCTCACGTCTTCCTGGATTGACATTAAAGGAGGTGCTACTCATCACTGAGCTACAATCCTTTTTTATAAATATATACAAACTTGCATCTTCATTTTTTAACACCCCCCTCAAGCTCACATGTGAGCTTGCACCTTCAACCATATCCTGCAAATTGATTTCATCCTTGAACTTCTTTAGTTTAGAAGCATCTAAAGAATTTATAAACATATCTACAGCCTGGTCATTAGTTCAAATGAACTTTATATCCATATCCATGCTCAAAATGTTTTCTCAAACATAATGATAATGAACTTCTATGTGCTTACTTCGTGCATGAAACATTGGATTGTTTGTCAAGTAAATGCTTGACCTATTCTCACCATAAATTGGAATGGACGCTACCTGCATATCAAGATCAACCAAGAGCTTCTTCATCCACATAGCTTCATAAGTTGTAGATGTTAATCCTCTATATTGAGCTTCTGTAGATGATAGTGCAATAGTAGGTTGCTTGTTCAAGCTTCATGTGATAGATTTGCTGCCTATCATCAATACATATCCTGAAAGGAACTTTTATCTTCCTTCAAACCATCCCAATCAGCACCACTAAAGCCCTTTACCTGCAATTCTTCATCATATCTATAAAACAAGGCATGATTGACTGTGTGCTCCATACATGTTAGCACTCGTTTTCTGAATTTAAATGTTCACTTGTTGGAGTTTGCATAGATTGAGAAAGAACTCCAATAATATAATACAAATCTGGTCTTGTGATCATAGCATAGATCAATAAACCTATAATACTCTTGTATGTAGTTACATCATGTAACTTCTCTCCATCATTTGAGCACAGCTTCACATTTGTGTCCATAGGTTGAGTGTGGCTTGCATTCACTCATTCCAAATCTGAAAAGAACATCCAACAGGTACTTTCTTTGCATCAACTAGATGTCATCTTTCTTATAGAGTACCTCAATGCCTAAAAAATATTTGAGCTCACCAAGATATGAAATTTTAAACTTCATGCTGAGTTTTCTTTTTATCTCTTTTATTCCTCCAACATTACTTCCTGTTATGATGAGATCATCAACATATATGCATATGTATACTTATTTACCTTTTTCTTTCTTCATGTAGAGAGAAGGATCTGTACTATTTGGACTATACCCACATCTTATGATACTCAACCAATCTTTGGTTCCAAGCACGTGGTGCTTGCTTCAACCCATACAAAGCTTTCTTCAATCTACAAACAAAATCTGGATGTTTTTTATCTTCAAATCCAATTGGTTGACTCATGTATACCTCTTCTTGAAGTTCACCATTGAGAAAAGAATTTTTTATGTCAAGTTGGTACAATTGCCATCTCCTTGCTGCACTCACTGCAATCAAGGTTCTAATTGTTCTCATCTGTACAACTGGGCTAAAAGTCTCTTCATAGTCAATGCCATGAGTCTGCTTGAATCCTTTTGCTACTAGTCTATCGTTATGCCTAGCTAGAGAACCATGAGCATTTCTCTTTATTTTAAACATCCATGTATTTAAAACAATCTTCATACCTTCAGCCTTTGGAACTAGCTCCCATGTGTGATTGTCCTTGAGAGCTTTTATCTTTTCTTACATAGCTTGCTGCAATTCTTTCTGTGTACATGCTTCTTCATATGCATCCGGTTCTTTGTCTTTCACCACCTGTGTCATATATGCAAAATTCTTTGCAATAAAACTATCATAGCTTAGCCTTTAAATTGGATACCTTGCTCTTGGAGACCTCCTTTCATTTCCTTTTGAATATTGCTTCTTCAGGTGGTTCAACTTTACCTTTGTTGTAATCACCTCTTCATACTCTTCTTCACTTGCATTTGAATCACTATTTTAGGTAGCACTTTCAGCTTCAAATCTTTTATAAGCTGATCTTGGTGATGAGGAATGACTCCTCAATCTCCCCTTCCATGTTGAGCTTTCTCCATGTGATGTAGAAGCTTCTAGAAGTGATATTTGAGTGCTTGTTTACTAAAATTCGTCTTGGATAGCACCTCCATCGTCTTCATATCTTCTTGAAGAATCTTCTCTTTCCCTTTGTCTCCAAGCCATGATCTCAACTCATCAAATACTACATCTCCTGAGACTCGTAGCTCGTTTGTCATAGGATTGTAGCACCTATATCTATTTTGCTCCGATGAATATCTAATGAAAATACATTTTTTGACTTTGCCTCCATCTTTGTCCATAGTTCTTGAGGAATGTGAACATAACACACACATCCAAAAACTTTGAGATGTGTAAGGTCAGGTTTCTTACTGGAATAAATTTGCTCGGGAGTTAAATTATGCACTCAAGCTATTTTGCACTTCTTCATCAAATAAACAGTTGTACTAGCTGCTTCAAACCAATAGTTTAGTGGAACTTTCATCTCCTTGAGCATGCATCTTGCAACTTGTGTGATATGTGTAAGCCGCCGGAAAGGAACTCATACTTTTTGTAATATATATCCTGAAAAGTCGCATGCATGATGTAAAGGCGTAGCACAAAGTTGTAACCTTTGAAAAGATTAATGAAAGAGTCGTGTGAAGCAGGTGTAGTCGTCGGAGTGTTCGTCTGGGCGAGAGCCGGAAGCGAAGCGTAGTTACCGCATTACTGTGTAATCTGAGTACTGTCAATTCTGTTGATTAAGTTTAATCATTAAGTGAAGTTCAATGAAGTATTAAGTAAATTGATTAACGCAGTAAGTGAAGAAGTTATACAGTTAACTGTCTGGTGTGGAAGTGTGTTGAAGAACGCATTCAAAATAGTATTGGGAAGATAATCTGATTTAGCACGTTAATTCGGTGAAGTAGTATACTCTTAATCTGTAGATTTGGGAAAATACAAATAGGGTCTCTGTAAATGTTTACAAACCCCTAACCATCCCAAGAACCCAGATTGAATTTAACTTAAACAGATAACTGAATCCTAAGTTTAAGTTTAAACACTAGCACCGTCTGTGGGAAATGGAGTAGTCGTTTGCATCGAAGATTAAAGATTGAGGAAGAATTCTTTGGTATATGCCTGTAACACATTCTGGCGAATCATACCCCAAATACCGCAGAGATCAACATCCCTAGGCAGTTCCGAACTTATTAGGAACACCCCCTGGTGGTAGAAGTGCAGGACAATCAAGTCCAGTTGCAGAAGGTTCAGTACAGCCAACCAGTAGCAATTCTGGTGGTAGTTTGGTAGCACATGGCGAGAATCCGGTGCGTTCCGGTGTGAGTTTGTCCCTTCTGAAGAAAGTATGGTGATTTTGGGTTGTATAGAGGTGCAGTGTGGAGACAGTTCCGCATTATCTGGTCAAAATTCGATCACTTTTAGTGACATTTTCATGTTATCCGGTGAGAACATTTCCGGTGACAATGTAGTCTGGTCCGGTGAGAATTCGGTGAGTTTCGGTGAGAGTTCGGTATTACCTGGTGGCGATTCGAAGCTTTTCGGTGAAATTGCGGTGCTGTTTGGTGGACACTTAGTACGCTCACCATTTTTTGATGCACGATTAACTAATTTCGACACTAAAGTTGAGGAAGGGCTGTTAGATTTGGAGTTAAGCAATCGGTTCAATGACATTTTAGGACCGAAAAGTGAGCAGGTTGACCATACAGTTCAAGAATATCAAGAGATACCTCCCCAATTTTCAGGTAACAACAACAACATGAGTGGCTCACAGCAACAACAACAAAGACCGCCATAGCCGCAACCACAACATCAGCACCAATAGGTTATCCCACCGCGCGTGGTACCAGCGGGGTCACATACACAAAATTTGGAGGTTTTCCAGCGGATGATCCTGATGCGCATGTACGGACCTTTGAGATTAAATATGCAGTTCTGAATTACCCCGCAGACTCTATGTATAAAGCTATTGTGTTCCAGTCAACTCTGGTTAATGAAGCTGCACGATGGTTAACCGAATATAATTTGAACCAGTTCCGGCAGTACGATGATGTGAAGGATGCATTTCTACAACGATTTCGGTTAAAGAAAGACCCAGCCAAAATTTTTTACTACTTACAGAATAATAGGCAGAAACCACACCAAAATGTACAGGACTATGCCACGCTATTTCGGACTCATTTACGGCAGTTGCCACCTGCGCATACTAATTTACCAGATGACGTTATCACGTAGTGGTTCATCAACGGATTAAAGCCCCAATTGGAGCAGATTATGATCATACGGTGCGTGGGTGGAATTACTTTGGATGCCATAATTGCTATGTCATTACAATTAGAAAACAAAGTGGGTGGATTTACTGAAGATCTAGAGTGGTTGAAAGCGTCCCGACAATCTAACGAGGATCCTTTGAAACAAATTTACTGTACCAAATGCAAAAATCTAGGGCACAGCAGTTCAACATGCACTCTAAACCAAATGTATTGTGCAATTTGCCACACAACAGACTACACTACGGAGACTTGCCCGTATAATGCCAAGGTACAAAATAGAGCAGGTGTTAATGCCATCATTCAGAACAAGGGCAATCGGCCAGCCATTATGTGCCACCACAAATGCAGAATACTCCGTACCAAGGATACAGGAGTTATCGAGGTGGACGGTCAAATAATTTTGGACAAGCTCGGTGGAATGTAGGTCCATCAAGAGAAGGTGCATCTCCGCCCCGTCCTAAATGTCATTTTTGTGGTGAAATCGGGCATATCCAAAGATTTTGTAAAGATGCAGCTGAGTATGACTAAAAGAAAAAAGAACGAAAACATCCGATGGCAAATATGGTGTACATCTTAGCCGTGGATACGCAAGCAGCAGTGGTGCAAACACGTTCGGGAAAGCAATTACAGCGAGCTGCAGAGATCTTTGAAACAGGGATTTGTGAACAACAGAAGTTCATAAAGGCAAGCAAGTGGGCTACGCAGGTACAATTCGTATTTCGTGACCCAGTTTCGGTGATGCAGCAAAGCATACCACCAGAAGTACCAGCCAGGCAAAATTTGACTCACATAGTATCGGAGTCCCTACCCGAGTCAATACCGGAGACCGTATCGGAAACAACCAAAAGAGATTCGATGTGGGATGTTCTATCTAAGGCATCAATTACATTGCCTTTGGGTCAACTATTGGCTTTGGTCCTTGGAGTGCGACAACAATTCCAATAGCAGGTCAGTCTAGGATCCTCAAGTGCCCCCGCAACAGCCACAATCCAATTGGAATTGGACCCAATGGTGGACCATACAGTGCCCCTGATTATGGTATGGTACAAAAACCATAAAATCACACAAGTCTTAATTGATGGCGGATTTGGGGTAAACATAGCAACGGCAGCACTTTGCAAATGGGGTTGGACACAAATTGAACTTGTTCAATTCTTTGTACGCATGGCTGATCAATCTCGAGTCCATCCGGTGGGCTTGGTGCGCGACATTCCGATTACTCTACAAGGTGTTGTCTTTAAAATGACCTTCGTGGTGCTGGACTTACCAGAATCTATCCTTGACTACAATCTGCTTTATGGTCCTCCCTGGCTAAAACAAGCTAAGGTAGTGCAAGAGTCGTCAGCACATGAATTAGTTTTTAAAAATAATCATCGAAAATATATTGTTCTGCTAGACGACATGAAGCCTTGTGAATTACATGCACGACCATATTTAGCGGAGCCTATACACATGTTGGATGGTCTCTCCGATGATGAAGAGGAAACTTTTCTTAATGCCAACAAGGATCTGATGGCACTTGGTACTATACATTTACAAACGGTGGCTGATAACTGGAGTTCGGTAGCCTGCACGGTGGTGCCACTGACGGGTAAGCACGAGTGGAGTACAGAATAGACCTTGGACGATACAGTGCTCCAACAATTACTCCAGTCCAGAGATGATTTGGAATGACCCGGACAGTTTTACGTACCGGAAGATTAGTTAATTACCTGCAACTTAGGTGACCAAACCAACCCAGGACCAGTAAAAATAAAGGCCGGACTATCCGAGACTTTCTAGGAGCACATGTTGCAGCTGCTATGAGAGTTCGTTGATGTGTTTGCATGGGACTACAAGGATATGAAGGGGTTGGACCCGCGGATTTATCAACACAGAGTGGCGCTGAAACCGGATGCCAGACCCATCAAACAACCCAGTTACAGGATGAATCCTAACTATGCGGCACAGGTTAAAGCCGAACTTGATCGGTTGTTGAAGGTGGGATTTATTATGCCTATTGAGCATCCAGAATGGATCTCTAGCATTGTTATAGTTCCAAAGAAAAACAAGCAGCTACGGATATGCATGGACTACCAAAAGCTCAATGCTGCAACTGTACTTGATCTGTTTCCCTTGTCGTTCCTGGATACCATGTTAGATGATGTGGCCGGCCGGGAGATGTATTCCTTTCTAGATGGATACAATGGTTACAATCAAGTCAGAATGGCAAAGAAGGACATACCCAAGACTGCCTTTATTACAAACTGGGGTGTCTATGCATGTACCATAATGTGGTTTGGACTGTGCAATGCTCCCAATACGTTCCAATGGTTCATACAGGAAATTTTTTCCCCTTATCTCACCACATTTATGAGAGTGTATCTGGATGATTTCTCGTTATCCAGTGATACGTCGGCACACCTGTACCATTTACGATGTTGCTTTTCAAAGTTTCGGGAATATCGCTTGTGTTTGAACCCGAATAAATCGGTATTCTCTATATCCTGTGGCAAGTTGCTCAGACACGTTATTTCAAAACAAGGCATTCAAGTGGATCTAGACAAAGTGAAGGCCGTACTAGAGGCTCCTGCTCCTAAGACCCCTAAAGATGTGATGCGGTTTTTGGGCCAAATCCAGTGGCATGGGCGGCATCTTGTCTTGGCTTGCTCATCTCGCCATACCACTTAATCGATTGATAACCAGTAGCCCGCACCTGTTCAAATGGATCGAAGAGTGTCAACTTTCTTTTGAGAGACTGAAATCATTGTTAACTCAGGCTCCCATTTTACAAGCACCCAATTGGGAATTGCCCTTTCATGTCTTTGTAGATGCCTCCGAGGACAGTGCCATTGGTAGCGTGCTGATGCAGCAGATGGATAAATGGTTTCGTCCCGTATATTATGTGAGCCGCAGATTGGCCCCGATAGAGCGTAACTATTCAGCTACTTAACGAGAATGTCTTGGCTTAGTATATTCTATGAAAAAATTTCGACATTATCTGTTGGGCAGATGCTTCACCTTCCATGTAGATCATGCAGCATTGGTGTATCTTGTGCGACAACAGCATTTGGGAGGACGGTTAGCATAGTGGGTCTTGCTGCTTCAAGAATTTGATTACTCCATCGTATATCGACCAGGGTCAGCACACGCTCTTGCTGACTTTCTATCTCGGTTGGATTCTAGTGAGCTTTTGGAGGGCGTTGATGGCACAACACCCGCTATTTATGCAGTAGAAACACTTCAGAACGATCAACAGGAATTACCGGTACCCTCCTCTTACTATGACACCTTGCTTCTGTTCTTGACTAGTGGATGTCTGCCTAGTATGATTTCTTCAGCTTCTCGATGAAGTCCAACCACATACAGTCGATGCTTTTGGTTGATTGTAGGACAACTACATTACATGGATCACTCAGGAGTACTACTCAGATGTGTTCCCCCACATGAAATTGCTTCAGTCATTACCATTGCCCATGCTGCCCCAATCGGAGGACATTTTATGATTGACCTGACTCACCGAAAGATTCTGGAGACTGGATTGTCGTGGCCCACTATGTATTGTGACGTAACCAAATATGTACAACAGTGCGATGAGTGTCAGCATTCCGATCATCCTTTACAGTGACACTACTTCCCTCTCCAACCCGTTGTGCCTCTTGAACCCTTTCAGAAATGGGGTTTGGATTTCATAGGACCTATTACACCTCCGGCAACAATCACCAATAACAGATATATTCTGACTTGCATAGATTACACAACTAGATGGCCCGAAGCATGGGCTCTACGATCAGCTACAGTGGTTGCGATTGTTAAATGCTTAATGAAGGATATCTTTCCACGTTACGGGTTACCCCTGGAGATAGTAAGTGATCAAGGTATGCACTTTGCAAATACATTAATGCAAGTGCTTACGCAAACATTCCAAATTGTGCATAAATTCAGTTTTCCCTGTTACCCAGGAGCAAATGGACTCGCAGAGAGTACCAACAAAACTCTTAAACATCTTGAAGAAACTGGTGTTGGATTGCCCAGAGAGATGGGACCAATTTCTACCTATTGTACTATGGGCTTATCGTACCACATACAAAGTGGCGACCGGAACAACTCCTTTTAAGTTGGAATATGGATTAGAAGCGATTGTTCCTATGGAACTGGTGGTTCCCAGTCTGCGTGTGGCTCTTGAACGGAAGCTATTATCGGAAGAATCTTTTCCCTTTCGATTGGAGGCTTTATGGTCCTTGGATGAACAATGTCTCAAGAGTTTCCTAGTGATGCAAGAAGTGCAGCTGAGATAGGCCAAAACCCACGATCGTTTCCTCAAAACCCCTGTGTTTATGGTAAACCAATTAGTCCTCTTCTATAATGCTAAGTCTAATAGATCTGTCAGAAAATTTAAACTCCGCTGGTTCGGTCCATACCATATTGCTGACCAAGTGGGACCTGCAACTTTTCGGTTATCCACCTTAACTCGTCATCTTCTACCTAAAGTGATTAATGGTTCGAAGCTTCAACCCCACTATTTGTTGACTACCACCTCGTGAGGTGCTTTCGGTATTTTCACTCTTTTTCACTTGCCACTCTTTTCACTTGCCTTTCGTTTTTGATCTCCGTGTTTCGGTTGACCAACTAACCCTAATCCTTCTGTTTTCTCATCTAAACCATGATTAATAGCCGCCTCTATGTAGCTGATCCTATTAATGCATGCATGTTGCCATTATGTCCGTATATTTCCAATACTGCGTTATGATTAGGGTTCTTGTCGCCTGATTTTTCTACTGTTTCTACTTAATCTTGTCCTTCCTACTGTTAATCGCTATTCTGTCTTCGTGTGTTTGCGACCCTTGTGTGCTCTGTGTTTTCGCTTGTTTTTGAGTGCACCATGGAATCTCTTGCGAACATAGTAACCTTCCGTGCGGGTTTCACTCCGGATGTGAGTGAGTACTTGCATGCTCGGGGACTTCTGGCCTTCGCTCAATTGCCATGGCATTCAGTGGAGTGTCATCCCTTTCATGTGTAGATTATCTCTGCCATAGCCGCCATGCCTGCTACAGAGCAGTGCTGGCCCGTAACGTGCTTAAACCCCCGTGTTGTAGTTACACTAAACACAATTGCTAAGGGGTTCTGTCTCCCTCAGGAAGGGTTGGTCGATGGACCACTGCTTCCCCTAGAAACCATGAAGGAATTATTTCCGCGGCACTCATCTAATGATTTTGCCATACTTTGTCATCCCAAACCAGAGTGAACCACGCTGCAATTTCTCATAGATGCCTTAAATCTGCAAAAATGCACGTATGGTATCTCCTCACCATTCTATTCCATGATCGACACTGCTTCTAGAGAAACCATCAATTTTACGTCCTTCTTCTTCCGGCACATTCACCGCGAATGCCAAGCCGTTACCAAGCAAATAGCCAAGAACGAGATTCCGAGAACTCGGTTGCGGCATTTGCTCTCCCTTCTTCTTCTGATGATACAAGCGGCGCAACCACATCCAACGAATACCATGCTTCTGCATGAGGAGTCTATGCAGATGATGGAGGATGATGATGATGAAAACCTGCTACATTTCTTTCGGCAAAAACGCAGATGTCTTAGCCCATCAAAAAGCCAGGTGTAGGAATCAACCGTAGTTCACGACGTTGAGATCTTTCATGATACAGCCACAACTCTACAGGGCACATCTGCACAATCTTCTCCTAGCCAGCAGCAAGAGCTCGACGTGATCATGGAAGATGTCACTGAAGTCCAACCGCAAAATGAACTAGAGCAATTGGATGCTAAGCCTTTGAAAGAGACAAGGGAACCTACCGTTGATAGTGAATGTCAATCTCCTTCTCCACGAGACGTAGACGACCAAGCAGATGCAATCAATCCACCGACCGGTACTCAAAAAGCGGTTATCGAAGTTGCTTTGTCGGTCCCTCAACATGAAACCGGAATTGTATTAGTCCCAACCTCCCTTCTTCCTCTTCCTCCTCCAACCACCATTCCTGATGTTGCTGAAGTTCCTCCTACTGCACCTTCAACTTCCATTCGTGAGGCATCGAACCATCTCCTCTCCTCTCTGGATTACTCTCCCCCATCATCACCTCACCTGCTTTCTGCCTCATCATCACAGCCTCCTCCTTCTCTTCCCTTAGCAGTAATGTTCACTGAATTGGCATCCATGGGCCAACTACTCATTCAACTCTCCCAGCAGTTGCCCCTCTAGATGAAGATGGACACTCAGACAATTCAACAGGAGCTGCAGAGTAAGTTTGATCTCCTAGAAGCGGACATTGCCCCTCTTCAAGAAGAAGTACTTGCAGCCAAGGCCGAAATTCACTCTCTACATACTCAAATCCAGCAACTGCAAGAACAACTCACCGAAAAAGACAATCTCATTGCTCATGGGACACAAAAATCACACGCTTGAAGCAAGAAGTTGCAGACAAGAAGGATGCTATGACAGCATTAGGCAATGAGCTCCATAGTACGAGGGATGCACTCAGCGTTTTAGAAGAGGCTTCGCAGTCGCTGGTGGCCAATGTACTGTTAGACTGATACTCGTTTATGGGTTTAAGCGTTACTCTACTTTCGATTCCGATACTTCGCGTTCAATCGGTTCCAAATACTTCTAACCGCAATCCCTCTCTTAGCCACGTGGGTTCTTGGGAGTGGTAGGGGTCTGTTAGACAGAGGCCCTGTACTATTTTCCCAATTTAACACACAATCTTACGGTAGTTCCGTCCTTAGCTCAGTGTCCGTCCCTGAACAACGGAAGTCTGTTCAGTGTATTGGAATTAGAACTTCAGGACTGAGGTTAGCAGGTCGATTACGTACTCTACACACAAAAGATACTTCAATAACAAAACCACCTGATTCCTACTTCTTCAAGGCAGGTAGGTGTGCCAACTAGACCTTATACCTTAAAGTCACGCGGATTCGAACAGTTAATCTTCTCGTAATAACCGATCAACCATAAACCGGCACTGTTCTACTCACACAGCTACTAATCTTCCCGTAGTTGGGGTAAACAACAAATATAAGAGGCAGTAACGAATTCAGTTGCTTACAAAGACTCTACAGACAATTAGTTCGAGGTTACTCTTCGCACTACTTACTTCGCAGCAGAACTAACAGGTAACATTCCACACTTGTTCATACTCAAAATCCTACTTAACTATCACCGAACAGATTCGCCATACAATACAGCTGGTTCGTCTTTCCGTATTAAGGTGAGTATACTCGACTAGTAGGAGTACAGACAGAACAGATCAAGTAGAACTTATCCTTTCAACAACATATACGCGCACACAAGACGTGATAGCAATCTCAGCGAGACTTAATCAGACAACACACTACAATTCCCACAAAAAACAGCGACTGCCTGCTCTTTCTTTTCATTACCTTAAATAGAGGATTTTTTACAAGGGTGCGTACTTTTGCAGTTACCTGCGCGTTCCCTGAAAGATTCTCTTTTTTCATTTAAGCTCCCTGTCCTCGTACTCTTGTCCTTGTTCGGCGGCCGTCCAGCACTTTTACATTTAAGGCACCTGTCCGGGTTCATCCGTCCTGGTTCGGCGGCCCTCTAACACTGGCACGCACGGTGGACTCGAACCCGCAGGTGCAGTACTGTCTTCAATATCCTTTTGCACTGCCTGTAGGTCTATTCCAGGGTTTGACTCCCCAATCCTTTCTGACCGTACTTGTTCAAGTGGCGGAACAAGTATAGCCAGCCATCTCCTTTGGAAGTGGATTTCCGGTCAACGTAGTCAATCGAAAAGTTGCCGGACCAATTTGTTCTGAGATGTTGAAAGGGCCGAACCATCGTAGTTTGAATTTTCCTGCTGCTCTATCCGATTTTGCGTTATAGAAGAGTACAAGCTGGCCTACCGAAAAGATTGGAGTCTTCAAATATCGATCGTGTGTCTTGGCTTGCCTTAGTTGTACTTCACGCATAGTTAAAAAACTGAGCCATCGGTGCTCATCAAGTTCTCTGAGTGCGTCCATTCGTGCTGTCAGCGAATATTTCGGTAGCATCTTCTGAGTGATTGCTACACGCAGACTTGGGATGACTATTTCCATGGGTGCTATTGCTTCTAAGCCATAAGCTAGTTTGAAAGGTGTCAAGCCTGTTGTTACCTTATATGTAGTCCGGTATGCCCATAATACTGCAGGTAGTAGTTGATCCCATCTTTCCGGTGCTTCCATGATCAATTTTCGGAGGATATTCAACAGTGATTTGTTTGTACTTTCGGCCAATCCATTGGCACGTGGATAATAAGGAGAGCTAAATTTATGTGTGACCTTGAATGATTGTGTAAGGGCCTTCATTAAATTGTTCACAAAATGAGTGCCTTGATCTGAGATAATTTCCAGGGGTAAGCCAAATCGCGGGAAGACATCCATGAGTAGACATTTTGCTACCGTAACCGCTGTAGCGGACCGTAAAGCCCAGGCTTCTGCCCATCTTGTTGCATAGTCTGTACAGGTTAGTATGTATCTGTTGTTACTGAAGACTGCTGGGGGTGTGATTGGACCGATAAAATCTACTCCCCATTTTTGAAATGGTTCGAGTGGTAAGATGGGTTGCAGAGGAAAAAGATGCCTTTGCAAAGGCTGACCAGTTCTTTGACAAGTATCACATTGTTTAACAAACTGTGCGACATCTCTGTACATCCTTGGCCACCAGAGACCTCCTTGCAGAATTTTTTGGTGAGTTAAGTCTACTGCAAAATGGCCACCGGAAGGAATTGAGTGCGCCAAAGTGATAACTGAATTAACCTCATGAGGTGGAATACAGCGAAGTAAGATTCCGGTATGATCTGCATAATATAGTTCTCCTGCTACTAGCCGGAATCGGCGGCTAAAGACTGCCAATTTCCTTCGAACTGCCTTGGTCGTCTCAGATGGGAAGCATCCTTCGGTGAGAAAAGTTAAAATCTGATCATAGTATGTAGATGGTGCTTGTAGGTTGGCCGTTTCATCGGATAGTGGTTCAGCATTATAAATCGCAGGAGTCGTGTCATCAATGCCTACCGGAGCTTCACCGGAATCCAGGCGAGATAAGAAATCTGCTAGGGCATGTGCTTTTCCGGGTTGGTGAATGACGTCATAGTCGAATTCTTGTAAAAGTAGCACCCATCGTGCTAATCGTCCACCTAAATGCTACTGTCTTATTAGATAAACAAGGGCAGCATGGTCCACATGAAAGGTAAACTTCTGGCCTAGTAGATAATGTCTGAACTTTTTGATTGAGTAAATCAATCCTAGACATTCTCTTTCAGTAGTGGAATAGTTCTTTTCTGCCGGTGCCAGCCTTCTACTGGCGTAATAAACAGGGCGAAACCACTTATCTGTTTGCTGCATCAGAATACTGCCAATTGCAATATCTGAAGCGTCGACAAAAACATGGAACGGATTGTCCCAGTCCGGTGGTTGTAAAATTGGGGCTTGTGTCAGGAGATACTTGAGCCGATCAAATGTAGTTTGGCATTCTTCAGTCCATTCAAACTGTCGGGGAGTTTTTGTGATTAGCCTGTTTAGTGGTACTGCGAGGTGAGCAAGCCACCGTAAGTGTCTGCCATGCCACCGTATTTGACCCATAAAGCGCATTACTTCTTTTGGAGTTGCGGGTACCGGGGCTTCTAAAATTGTCGAAATCTTATCTGGGTCTACTCGGATACCTTGAGCAGATACAATATGCCCAAGTAGTTTGCCACATGAAACCGCAAACACGGATTTGTTTGGGTTAAGGAAGAGTCTATATTCTCTACACTTCTGAAAACAACATCGTAAATGACTTAAATGTGCTATCATCCTCCCAAAGATTGAGAAGTCGTCAAGATATACTTGCATGAATGAAGTGAGATAAGGAGAAAATATCTCCTGCATACATCGTTGAAATGTACTTGGTGCATTTCTTAATCCGAACCACATTACGGTGCAGGCGAAGACTCCCCAATTGGTAATGAAAGCAGTTTTTGGTATATCTTCTTCAGCCATTCTAACCTGATTGTAACCGTTGTATCCGTCTAAGAATGAATACATTTCGTGGCCTACTACCCTATCAAGCATGGTATCCAAAAAGGGGATCGGGAAAGGATCTGGTACTGTTGCTGCGTTCAATTTCCGGTAGTCTACACATATTCGTAGTTGCTTATTTTTCTTTGGCATAATCACAATTGGTGAAATCCATTCAGCATGTTCTACTGGTACGATGAATCCTACTTTTAATAATCTGTCAAGTTTGGCTTTTACCTGAGATGCATAATTGGGATTCATCCGATAGCTGGGCTGCCTATTCGGTTTAGCTTCAGGCTTCAGCATGACTCTGTGCTGATATATGCGCGGATCTAATCCTTTCATATCTTTGTAATCCCATGCAAAGACGTCTGAGAATTCGTGAAGGAGCTGAATCAAATTAGCCTGAAAGATTTTCGGTAAGTTTTGCCTTATTTTTACAGGTCGAGGATGGTCCTTGTCTCCTAGATTGTACGTGATCAGCTGGTCTTCAAGGACATAAAATTGTTGTGGGTTCTCTGTATCCTCTGTTGGCTTGAATAGTGGTTGTAATTCAGTATCTGCTTGTTCAGACTTTTCGGTGATAGCTACTACTGCACAAACTGAAGTGTTCCAGTTATGAATGACGGACTGTAGATCAACAGTTCCTAGAGACATTAAATCGGCGTTATTCTTCAGAAATTGCTCTTCTTCATCATCTGATAGTCCATCTAACATATGAACTGGTTCAGCGAGATAAGGTCTGGCGTGAAGTTCGCAGGGTTGTATAGCATCTAGTTTTACCACATATTTATGATTGGCATCCTTGAATGTGAGCTCTTGCGCAGACCAGTCCTGTATTACCTTTGCATGCTTCAGCCAAAGTCGGCCGAAAAGAAGGTTGTAATCCAAGGTGGATTCGGGAAGATCTAGTATAACAAAAGTCATTTTGAAAGTCGTACCTTGTAAAGTAATGGGTACATTCCGTACAAGTCCTACGGGATGGACTCTAGATTGATCAGCCATTCTGACAAAGAATTGAACTGGTTTGATTTCGGTCCAGCCTAGCTTTTTACATAATGCTGCGGTTGTAATGTTTACGCCGGAGCCTCCGTCAATTAATACCTGTGTGATCTTCTGATTCTTATACCATACTGTAATCAAGGGCACTGCATGATCAACCGTAGAATCAGATTCTGGTTGAACTGCGGCGGTTGCCGGAATGCAAGAGGGTGCCGGGTTAAAATGTTGTTGAAACTGTTGCCAGATTCCAGGTACTAACGCCAAAAGTTGGCCGAGAGGTAAGGTGATAGATGCCTTGGATAAAATTTCCCAGGCCTGCTGAGATTGGTTATCCTGCTCCTTTGAACTTGAGGTCTCTACTGTTGCCGAAGTATTTGCTGTTATGTCTACTGCTGATGGTTGTTCTGCTGCTGCTTCCTCTTGTTGTATTCCTTCCTTTACTGACGAGGTCTGAGTCACCGGAATGGGTTCTGGGAACACTGGTGGTTCTGTGGCGGTCCAATGACTAGCCTTTTTATACATCCGATGTTGTTCTCGTATCCCTAGTTCAAATACTTCTGCTGCTGCCTGCAGTTGTTTACCTGATCGGGTCTGGACTGTAGCAGTTTGCGTTTCTACCCGAGTAATTTGTACCATGTTGGCCATTGGGTTTTGCCGCTCTTCTTCCTTTGATCATACTCAGCTGCGTCTTTGCAATATCTTCTAATGTGTCCGAATTCACCACAAAAATGACAGCGTGGCGGTGGTAAATTGGGGTTTTCCGGGGTGGTCCGTTCTGCCAGCGGTTTGCATTATAGTTATTGTTCCTCTGCCCTCGGTAGTTTCGATATCCTTGTGGTTGGTTGTTTCTCAGTTGCAGAGGTACATAGTGATTCGCTGCCTGTCCATGTTCTTGAATAACAGCATTGACTATTGCTGTTCCCTGTATTCTGGCATTGTAGACACAATTTCCGGTGGAGTGTCCGGCAGTGTTGCAGATAGCGCAAAATGTTTGATTTAGCGCACAGTTAGCACTTGTATGCCCTGAATTTTTGCACGTGGTGCAGTATACTTGCCTGGTTATATCTTCAGTCATATTTTTGTTTGTCCTTAACCATTCCAAGTCTTCTGAAAATCCACCAACCTTGGATTCCAACTGTAGAGCCATTGCAATGACTGCATCCAGTGTCATTGCTCCAACACATCTGATGATCATAATCTGCTTCAGTTGTGGGGTTAGTCCATTGATAAACCATTGAGAGATGACATCGTCAAGTAGATTAGCATGTGCCTGTGGTATCTGCCGTAAATGTGTTCTGAAGAGAGTAGCGTATTCTTGGACAGTCTGATTT
This sequence comes from Ceratopteris richardii, assembly GCA_020310875.1. Taxonomy (NCBI): domain Eukaryota; kingdom Viridiplantae; phylum Streptophyta; class Polypodiopsida; order Polypodiales; family Pteridaceae; genus Ceratopteris; species Ceratopteris richardii. The sequence goes on from CM035423.1 coordinate 13,761,502, forward strand.
GCCTTCTGTCGGTTGCTCTGTAGATACTCAAAGATTTCAGCAGGATTCTTCTTTAGTCTGAATCGTTGTAGAAAGGCATCTCGTACTGCATCATAGGTACCGAAATGATTAATGTCGTATTCCGTAAGCCATCTAGCCGCTTCATTGACCAGAGTAGATTGAAAAACAATGGCCTTGTACGCCTGATCTGGTGGATGGTTAAGAACTGCATAACTTATCTCAAAAGTTTGTACATGAGCGTCTGGGTCATCTCCTGGGAATCCACCGAATTTTGTGTAGGTTACTCCTGTTGGAGGCGGCCTTGGTTGACCTAACTGTTGTTGTTGTTGTTGTCCGTTCATCGTGGGTGTCTCCGGTCCTTCCTCTGTATCTTGAGGTTGATTAGTTGAACTATCAGAATCTGGATCGCCGGACGGCGTGCCTTCCGGTATGTTGTTTTTGCGCAGGATACTTCGGACCTCAGCTTCGAATAGGTCTCCTTCTTTCTGGATGTCCAATATCCGAAATCTTTCTTCCAAACATGCGGGTCTGGCTGAGGATTCTGCAAAAGATGCTAATCCTTGACCGCCAGTTGGTGTTTCTATCACCGGAATATCACCGGAATGAGCTGACAATCTACCAGACTGTAGCGTTTTTTCGCTTTTACTGATTTCTTTTCCTAGAGTTTGTCTAATCTCCAGCGGCGTCTTGATAGATTCTGGAATTACTGTACTTTGGTTAGGCTGGGTCGAAGTGACACCAACATGTACCAAAGGCGTTGATCGTTCCACCGGAATATGACCGGAATTAATTCTAGCGTCCTTAACTTGCTCGAACACTGAGTCAGGTGGCGTTATACCTTCTTCTCCTAGAGTTGTTTTTTGTACTTTTCTTGTTCCCGTCGTCTGGGTCCTAGGATACGTTTCGCCAGACCGAGTAACCGGCATGTATCATTGCTTTAGTAGTACTATCTGAGCAGTTAGCAACAATCTGGGTCTGTTGCTACTTTCAGTAAATCAAATGTTAATGGATGTTTGCTTCTTACAACCCGCTTAGCACTCTAATGCCACTTTCTCACAAGTAATTCGTAATCAAATGCTACTAGACTGGTAAACAGTTGCCACTTTCCCACAGATGGCGCCAAATGTTAGACTGATACTCGTTTATGGGTTTAAGCGTTACTCTACTTTCGATTCCGATACTTCGCGTTCAATCGGTTCCAAATACTTCTAACCGCAATCCCTCTCTTAGCCACGTGGGTTCTTGGGAGTGGTAGGGGTCTGTTAGACAGAGGCCCTGTACTATTTTCCCAATTTAACACACAATCTTACGGTAGTTCCGTCCTTAGCTCAGTATCCGTCCCTGAACAACGGAAGTCTGTTCAGTGTATTCGAATTAGAACTTCAGGATTGAGGTTAGCAGGTCGATTACGTACTCTACACACAAAAGATACTTCAATAACAAAACCACCTGATTCGTACTTCTTCAAGGCAGGTAGGTGTGCCAACTAGACCTTATACCTTAAAGTCACGCGGATTCGAACAGTTAATCTTCTCGTAATAACCGATCAACCATAAACTGGCACTGTTCTACTCACATAGCTACTAATCTTCCCGTAGTTGGGGTAAACAACAAATATAAGAGGCAGTAACGAATTCAGTTGCTTACAAAGACTCTACAGACAATTAGTTCGAGGTTACTCTTCGCACTACTTACTTCGCAGCAGAACTAACAGGTAACATTCCACACTTGTTCATACTCAGAATCCTACTTAACTATCACCGAACAGATTCGCCATACAATACAGCTGGTTCGTCTTTCCGTATTAAGGTGAGTATACTCGACTAGTAGGAGTACAGACAGAACAGATCAAGCAGAACTTATCCTTTCAACAACATATACGCGCACACAAGACGTGATAGCAATCTCAGCGAGACTTAATCAGACAACACACTACAATTCCCACAAAAAACAGGGACTGCCTGCTCTTTCTTTTAATTACCTTAAATAGAGGATTTTAGGGTGTGTACTTTTGCAGTTACCTGCGCGTTCCTTGAAAGATTCTCTTTTTTCATTTAAGCTCCCTGTCCTCGTACTCTTGTCCTTGTTCGGCGGCCATCCAACACTTTTACATTTAAGGCACCTGTCCGGGTTCATCCATCCTGGTTCGGCGGCCCTCTTACAGTACTTAAAGCTGAAGCTGAATTGCATAATGTCACTAAGCGGTTGTTCTAGAGAGATCAAGAGTTTACTACTGAGATTGCCAAGACCCTCCAGTTGAAGAAGGAACTTGCAAGTGTGCAAAAGGAGAGAGAAGACTTTTACAAAACGATGTAGTTTCAAGTTCAGGAGCTCGAGAGAAGAGAAAATCAATTGGGAGTTGAGGCGGATAGGCTTTCGCGCATGATGCAGACATAGCAAAAATAAAGCTATGACGAGATGCTACTCTGGCCAATGACTTTTATCTACAGGAATCCTTTTTGCAGACGCAGACGGAATCACTCCTAAGCCAGGTCATAGCTGGCATTCTCTTCAGCTTCTTTACTTTGCTTCCTTGTCACTCTTCTCTCTGGCTGAACCTCTTCTTGGTTCTCGTCCCTCTTTCTCCTTTCCTCTACATTGGCTATGTGCGAGTATACCGAGAACTGATCTACATGAGACTTCGAAGCAGTCTTCTGAATGATCGCATCCTTGGCTCTCATGAAAGCTTCTATAGAGTAGTTTCTTTGGGATTGAGGTCTAATTTCATCTTCATCTCCTTCCTCTACTAGCTCTAATTGTGTTGTAGATGTGCTGGCATTAATACTTAATAGATTCTCATTGAGTTTCTTCATTCCTCCCTTAGCCCAATTCACAACCAGAGGAAGCCGAGTTCGGAAGTCACGGAGTTTCTTATCTATATCTATCACCAACTGATGCTCTTTTGCTTGCTTTAGCTCTTCACACACATAGGAGAAATGTTCTTGTGCCTCGCACCACACACATCTCTTTGACCCTCCAAACCCACCACTTGCTTGTCTCTTGAAAGGCCTAATGTTTCTTTGAAATGTGGGCTCCACTGATGGTGCAGGTATCTATTGAGCAATAGGCTGCACTGGAGGTGTAGGCTGAGGCATTACATAACCTTGCATGTTTTGAGTAGGCATAGCATTCCTTTGTATTGGGTCTACATAATTGGTACTTGCTTGAGGAGGAGTGGGGTCCTAATACCCCATAGAATAGACTTTATTATGTATGGTGGTTTTGGCAATGGTCAGGGCAGTCAAGGACTTACGAGACAAGGAAGCCAGCGAAGAGAATCAGAGCAAAGAGAAGGGCCAAGTAGGCAAAGCAGTCAACGGAGATCCACAAATAGACCTATCATTTTTCATGAATTAATATTTCCCAAATAATGATTTTAGTCACTTCACACCATTGTAAATATCATTTTTTGTTATTCTTACTCCATTTTGTACAAGCGGAGGAGTCCTCAAGCTTGAGGAGTATTAGTAGTATTTATGCACAAATTTTCATAATTATCAGAGCTCCTTTGAGCCTCCAAAATAGCTTTAGAACCTAATTTTTAACTAGGCCGGACACTAGGTCTGGACAGGACCAAGGCTAGTAGAAAACTATAAATAGAGCTAGAGAGCTCAATTTTCAAGCTACCTTGTTATGGATTTGAACTTGTATGAGACTTTTTGAGTAATCTAAAGAACTCCATTGTTTCTCTCTTTGTCTTACCTTGTGTGCACGTGTGTGTGTGTATGTGTGTGCATGTTTGTGTGCTTTCTCACTTACACACTTGTGCCATCACGTGTCGAGGTCTTCATACCATCCTCACGTCTTCCCGGATTGACATTAAAGGAGGTGCTACTCATCACTGTGCTACACCAAATTTTGGTGCCGTTGCCGGGGATCTAGCTTTGAGGATGAGCGTGTGATGGTAAGACGTTGAGTTGTGAGATTGGCGTTGTAGGTAATTTTTTTACTTTCCCTTAGTTTTCTCTTTCTTACTTCACCATCATCATCCTCACCATCTCCACCTCCATCTCCATCATCTTGAAAATTTCAGTTTTTTGGTTATATCTCCTTCCTCCTTCCATTTCCCTCATTTCACTTGTAAGAGAGAACGAGAGAGCGATTTGTGTGCGCTATTTTTGCATGTTTCTTGAGTGTTCTTGCAGGTATTGGCCATATCATCATCTCCAACAGTCTGTGCAGGTAGGGAAAAGCTCTACACTGTCTCTGTGGAGTTGACCTCTGTCGATCGCGATCGACATAAAATTTGAGCTTTTGGTAAAACAAAGTGCACCACTATGACACACATGATGAGCATACTAAAAAATTCTGTGTTTTTCTGTCAATCGTGACTGACACTGTCGATCGTGACCGACAGCCACGATCGACAATCTCTGTCAATCGCGACCGACAGACCCTGATGGACAACCACGTAGGACTCAGTCAATCACGATTGACACCGTCGATGGCGACTGACTAAAATTTGATGATTGACACTAGAATTCACATGTACACGTGTCCCTTGTGACGGATAGAACCCCGATTGACTGAAATTATGCCAGAAGTCACGAAAAAAGTGTCGATCTCGATTGACACCATCGATCGCGATTGACAGACCCCACGATTGACTCTCTCAATCGTGATTGACACCATCAATCCTAACTTACGTGTCGATCGGGACTGATAGGCCTTGACGGACACCTCTGTCAATCGCAATTGACAGACCTATGGATCGTGATTGACAGGGATTTTCGGCTAATTTTTTAGGGTTTGCTATTTCAAGTTTGGGGTAATTGTGGGCACAAATGTCAAGCACATAGAGCAATTGTGAGGCCTTTACACAAGTAATTTGAGAAAAATCCTGTGGACCTGTTAGCCTGTTTGAACTCTGTTTGAACCCCAGAACCCTAAACTGACATAACTTTCTCATACGACATCCGTTCGGAGTGATCGTAGGCTCATTGGAAAGCTCGTGGATTATTATATAGTATTTTGAAGTTGATCATACTTTGGGGTGAGAAAACTGAGGGATATTTGGGATTGTTCTCCATAAAGGCAAAGGATAATTTGTTCTATGAGTTACATGAATGAAAGTGGTTTGTTGTGTCAATTGAATTTAAGACTTGAGCTAACTTTGGGACTTTTATAGGTCCATTGAGATCATCGAAGGGCATTCAAGGCAAGAGTAAGTACAGGCTTGGGAACAAACCTCCTGGGCTTACAAGGGCAAGGGATAAGCATCTCGAGGTTGGATCATTCTCAAATCCCTTTGTCAATTACTAGGTTAGGGTAAGTGCGAGTCCTGCTAGAAGTAAGTTAGGGTGACGATAGGCATCTATCAAGTTGAAGACTTCCTAAGAACTCGAGTTCAAGATAAAACATAATCTCTTTGTGAATGATAACTTAAAAGGAAAGAATTTAACGTAGTATGATCAACTTAAAGTGCGGAAAATCACTCAAATATTCCTGACGACGTGATACAGACAAGAGCATAAACACATTAATCAACTAAAAAAGAACCAAGTAACTGAGACAAATTGATTTGCAACGAGGTTGTACCTTGGGTAAAAATTGGGATTGCTCACTAAGGCATATGAACCTTAGATTAGGACAACACCTAGGGAGAGATAGACAAAGCCTTAGGTCTTCAGAGGCTAGTGTCAACCACATTGCTAGGTCTTGGTCCCAGTAGTTGAGTAATTATTCACACTACCCTAGCTCTGAAACTAGCAAATCAGAGATGTCTCAAGGAATGGAGCGACCCACAGGAAGTTCAGGTGTGGCTTACTTGCAAAAGGTTGAAGGTCCCTACAAAAATCAACTGGAATACCTTAGGACCAATGGATTAGGTGCTTCCATCTATGAGGACGACCTAAGAAGATCCATAGTCCATATTAAAAACCCAGATCAACCCATTGGACTCGAACATCCAGCAGTCAAATTTGAAAATGGTGCATACCTGGACAAAGAAGGAACCATGTATGTGTTCACCACCTACCCAGAGAGGCAGACGTATTTGGTAATGTGATCCCAGAAACGGACATAGGTGACATAGAGCAAGGGAACATAGGAAGGGAGACTAGAACCCCGCGAGGTAAATCAGTGCTAACGAGAATCCTCAATCCCGAGTGGGTTCCCCAAGACAATAAGAGCATAGATCTGCTCTTAAACTGAGAGACCGATGAAGCCTTTTGGAGGTATAAGCCTGATCATCCGAATGAGGTAGGAACGATCACAATCTATGAGTTCAAAGATCATGATAGCATGAGCAACATGACCTATTTAGACAATATTTCAGAGAGGATCTTTGTGGTCTCAGAACATGGTAGGCATCCCTACACTTGGAAGGGTGAATTTGTCTTTCCCCAACTAAGATCTAATGTCTCTTTTGGTCACCAAGGAGCTGGAACATCCTACGCTCATGGAGCTCAAAGGGACACGAGTAGAGATAGACATGAAGTGAGCTTTGCCAACCCCTAAGGAAGAGAAAGGATGAGAATAGAGACGGATAGAGTGGAAACTGAGAGACCTAGGGACCCAAGAAACCAAAGAAATGTTGATGATTTTCCTTTGCCAAGGCCTAGGCAACACACTAGGACCTTGAGGCCAACCTAGCTGGTTAAGTCCATGAAGAATTACTTCGATGGCACTAGAGACCCATATGATCATATGGCCGAGTTTAGGCAAGTCTTGAGAGCTGAAAAAGTTGAGGACCTATTCACGCAGTACAATGCTTTTGGTCTAACCCTTAGGAACACGGCTCAGGAGAAATTAGACTTCGAGTCTAGCTCCTTATAGGAACTACCCCATTTCACAGGCCCATGGGAAGCAAAGTCTACTTGCATGAGAGCACCCACGGTCATGGTAAGAAACGAAGACTCAGTCGTACCTAGGAACACACAGGTAGTGAAAAACACTAAAGTGTAGTGCAATTTCACTTTAGAAGAACTACTCAAGGATAGGCTAGAATTATGGAAACATGTAGCCAATCAAGTGCCAGAAGTAGCACAACCTCGTTCCTAGGTAGGATCTCATAGAGCAGTGCCAGAAATACCTTTGGACAAGATAGGAGACATGAGTGAAGGAGAAGAAGGAAACACCTATCTTCCCATTACCCATGAGGGGTACACAACCAAGGCAACTTTGGACTCTGGTGCAGGAGTTGCAATTGTTACCACTTCCCTATGGAAGCGTTGCGGCAAGCCAGCACTCAGGCCAACGAGAATGAAATTGCAGATGGCCGATGGTCGCATTGAGGGACCCTTAGGATTGCTAGAAGGAATAACTCTCACTACCTATGGTGTGGAGTTTGAGCACACTTTTGCTATATGTGACTTTAGCAAAAATCATGCCTATGAGATGATTTTGTGAAAACCATTTATGCGACAGTTGCAAGTGGTACAGGATTGGGGAACCGATTCCTTGTACTTGCAACACTTAGGTGTCACGACCAAAGTTAATCTCAAGGATTACTCTCATAGTGATGTCCCTTCCATCCAATGGAATCCCATCCATAGAGCTAAGGATGAAACGGAGTTAGTGCATTCCATAGGATCAGGATCCTCATGGATGCATGAAGACACCCACTTATGGATGTGCAAGGTAGCAGTCGAAGAAGAGAAGAGAGAAAAGGCAAGAGAGGTAGGTGCGAAGGAAACCCATAGATCAGTTCAAGACCCAGCCTATGCACCTGTAGTATTTCCTGATGAAGAATTTGAACGTCATGGCTGGGCAGAAATTTTAGCAACAATGGATGTAGCACCTTTTGCATCAGATGAAGAGTACTTATATGAAGTAGAAGTTCACCCTCAGAGACATGAAGAGCTTACAAATGGTGTAAGGTTGACCATGCAAGTGACCCCTAAGAATGAAGGAAAGAAAAGAGAGAAGAAAGAAGTCACACCAAAGGAAGACGAATCTTTGTTCGAGGTCCCTAAAAACTTCAAAAAATATGAGATAGACGATAGGAGAGTCATGATAAGAATGCCTAAAGGTGAGGTGCAATCAGGGGAGGTGTATGATAACAAAGAAAACACCAAGAAAATAGTTGTAGCCATAGAAGAAGGAGAAGAGAGATGCACTTACATAGGACATGACCTGACGGAAGAAGAAGAGCACGAGTTGATAACCTTGCTAAGAGAATACACAGATGTATTCGCTTGGAGCTACAAGGATTTAAAAGGCGTAGACCCTGACATATGCTCACACACTATTCCCATGACCTGAGATTCCAAACCCTTTAAGCAAAAGCCATACCCATATATAACTATGCTGCTAAGATAAAGAAAGAGATAGATCGCTTGGTTGAAGCTGGATTCATCTATGAAATCGAGCATACTGAGTGGGTATCCCCCATTGTAGTGGTGCCTAAGAAGAATGGAAAGTTACATATATGTATCAACTTGAAGAAAGTTAATGTAGCCACTGTCCGAGATAACTACCCTCTTCTAATTATCGAGCATCTACCAGAACGAGTAGCAGGCAAGGAAGTGTACAGCTTCCTTGATGGATTTTCCGGCTACAACCAAGTAGCCATTGCTCTAGAAGATCAACATAAGACAACTTTTTCCATAGAGTGGGGCATATTTGCCTTTCGAGTAATGCCATTTGGCCTTACCAATGTGCCAGCCACTTTTCAAAGGTTGATGTGCCATGTGTTTAAGGAATTCTTGAGGAATAATTTAGAAGTCTATGTTGATGATCTCTGTGCTCATTCCAACATTCGACAGACACATATACCTGAACTCAGGAAAATCTTTGACAAATGTAGAGAATATTAAGTGTGCTTGAACCCTGAAGAGTGTGTTTTCATGGTCAGGAAAGGCAAGATTCTAGGGCACATAGTGTCAAAGAACGGCATATCCATGGATGAGGAGAAAGTGAGAGCCATAGCAGAGCTACCTAGGCCAAAGAATGTCAAGGAAGTGCAAGCCTTCATGGGGCATTGTGGCTATTACCGACGTTTTATACACATGTATGCCATCATTGCAAAGCCTCTGTACGGACTTTTGATCAATTTTGAGTGGACTGATGAATGTGAGAATTGCTTCAATGAACTTAAAGGGCGATTACGTTCAGCACCAATCTTAACAACACCAGATTGAAATAAGCCCTTTCATGTTCATGTGGATGCCTCCAATTATGCTATTGGATGTGTGCTTGCACAATCGATTGGCGAAGGTAATATGGATCTTCCAATTGCCTATGCTAGTAGACAGTTGAATGCAGCTGAACAAAACTATACGACCACCAAACGAAAAGGATTAGGCATGGTACATGCAGTTAAAAAGTTTGACACTATTTGCTCGCAAACAAGTTTAAGTTTTTTTTACTGATCATCACGCACTGTTGTACTTGGTAAACAAGCCATGCAACACAGGCAGATTAGTAAGATGGTTTCTCTTACTAATGGAATATGACTTTGAGGTGGTGATGAGGAAAGGCAAGACTCATTTGAGACCAGACCATCTGCCCCACAAGGAGTATCAGATGACCTTCCTGATGCTTACTTGTTTAATTTGGAAGTCGTGCCGTAGTGGGCCAAAATATTAGTGCCAGTATTGACATACGGACCCAAACACGCAGCAATAAACACTCAAGATAGGGCAAAAGTACCATATCATGGCAGGGAGTATGTACAAGCATACAGATCACGGAATATTAGCTTGTTGTGTGGAAGAGGATGAGTACGCAAAATGGTTGCAATTAGCACATGTGGATGCATTAGACCAACACTACTCAAGGCAAAAAACCTTACAGACATTGAGGAGACTTGGAGTGCACTGGCCGACTATGGAAGCAGATGTCCATAAGTTGTGTAAGGAATGCCCAGTCTGTCGTATTAGAGCACCTGTGGAGCATGCTACTTTGTACCAAGTGTCTCTAGTACCAGATTGGAGTGAACCATTAGTAGCCTTTCTAAGGACGAAAACATTCCCTCAAGAGATAACATTGGCTAGACAAAGGAGCTTAGAACAAGAAGCTATAGACTATACTCTCATTGGAGATAATCTATACAGACGAGGAAAAGATGGGTATCTTAGATTATGTGTCCACGAGAGCGAATATTTGAGGATCTTGGAAACTGCTCATCAAGGTGTAGCAAAAGGGCACTTTGGACCAGAACGGGTGATTAAGGCAATCCTATTTGCAGGCTTGTGGTGGCCAACCCTTCATATGGATGCACATACCTACATGAAGAGGTGTGATGTTTGTCAGCGAACGCAATATCCTATATGCAAAGATGAGATGCCATTGAACCTATGATGGGTGGACGTTCATTCTCTAAGTGGGGAATAGACTTTGTAGGTCCTATTAATCCCCCAGCTAAGGGTTCACATGTTGAATACATCATTGTGGCCACAGACTATCTAACCAAGTGGGTATAAGTAAAAGCCGCACCGGAAAACAATGCTCAAACGACCGCTAAGTTCTTATTCGAGAATGTGTTCACTAGATACGGGCTACCTATAGAGCTAGTAAGTGATAGAGGCACTCACTTCTTGAATGAAGTTATTGAAAATCTTCTCCAAGAGTTCTTGGTTATACACAAGAAGTCTTCCCCTTATCACCCACAAAGCCAATGGGCAAGCCGAAAGCACAAATAAGATTCTATGTAATGTGCAGACTAAATTGGTGAATCATAAACACTCTGATTGGGAAAAACAGCTACACCATGTTGTTTGGGCATACAAAGTTGCCTATAAAACGGTACTCCAAGCCACACCCTTTCAGATGGTCTTTGGCCAAAATTTAGTGCTACCTTTGGACTTTCTGATACCTACATTGAAAGTAGCACAAGAGCATGATTGGATAGGCCATGAACTCTCCTCTAGAATCTTTGACCTTGAACGACTAGGTGAAACAAGATTAAGAGCTGTAGCAGGAATTTATGCAGCCAAGAAGAGACAAAAAGCATACTTCGACACACATGTGAAGGATAAGGGCTTGAAAGCAGGAGACCTAGTCCTAGTCTACACTTTGAAGTAACATGCACGGAAATTAGAGAAGAGAGGCTATGTACCAATGATTATCAATAGAATCTCCACAAGTGGAGCAGCTCAACTAGCCACTCTAGAAGGCGACATCCTACCAAGTTACATCAGTGGATGCAGAGTCAAGTTATATCAGGAACCTCTCACAGAAGAAGTGCTCAATCGACTCAACACTGCCAAGAAACGTAAGGAAGAAGAAAAATGAATCCGAAGAAGCACAGGTAGAAGCATTGGAACGCATCTCAAGAATGAAACTAAGGAGACAGGGCAGAGATCAGCCTAGGACAAATGCCTATGCAGATCCAGGATATCATATGTCTATGTGCGAAGTCTCAGGTGTAAGTTCCCATAGAATAAGTAACCAACACCCTTTTGTAACCTTAGAGATAGGACAAGGAAATAATGCAAGAACTGTACGGGCTTTGATTGACTCACGTGCAGCCACTAGTGCTGTTAAACTTTCTTACTGTCAAGAGTTGAACTTAAGTGTCAGTCCTGTAGAAGCATACCTCATAGGATTGGGAGGTGTGGAAACCCCTTGCATGGGTGAGGTGGAACTTCCCCTCTACATTCAAGATGTTCTTATGACAATTAAAGCATTAGTGTGTGAAGACGAGGATCTCACTGAGCCTCTTGTCTTGGGTCAAGACTAGATCTATGATCATGCGGTCAACCTTAACCTAAGAAGTGGACTTCTTCAGGTTTGGGTAAATCAAAACCGCACTACACTTGACTTAGAAAATGAAGCACTCAAGAAACTAGGAAAGGCATGAAGATGATGATGGACTTCTTCAGGTTTTGGGTAAATCAAAATCGCATTACCAGGAGTACACATGAAGATGACGATGCTATTCTTGTCCAAAACTATGTGATGCAGAGGAATGATTGTCTCAGCAAAGAAGTCAAGGACACGATGGAACTCCCTTCTTTTCCAAAAGTCATAGGGACGCGGCAACCAAAGGCGGACAGAAGGCGGAAGAAGCAGACAACGTATGCTCAAAGTCAAAAGAAAGTGTGAAGCAAGGTGTCTCAGCCACCGAAACAAGTGTGGGTACTGAAAGGTGAGCATCTTGTTGCAGTGAAGCCACAACCACTGGCTCAACTTCATATTAGTGATCAATGCCAGGTCACTAATAAGAAGTCTTTCAAAAATTCATCTACGAAAGTAAAGTCTATCTGGGTACCCAAGAAGACAATGAAGGCTGACCCACAATCATGAAAAATTTGGGTGCCTAAGGCTTGCTTGCGAGCTCAAATAGCCACATATAGACCACATCACCTACAACATGATTCCCTCACATGAACAACTGATTTTCACTCTTATTCAACACACTCCAACACATATTCGTCCATGAGCACAGACAAAATCACTTGTAAATTGGTCCCTACAAAGTCTCATTTCCAAGCAGATAATCTGATAAAGCCCTCAAGAGTCTACAAAAAATCAAAAGAGAAGGCCATCCACTGTGTTTGGCTACCCAAACCTTGTAACAAACCACCTGATCCCATTGTAAAGCCACCTCCGCTTAATAACTATATCCACACTGCACCCCACCACTCCGATTAGCACATAGGAGCTCTGCATCTTCTAACCACACTTCACACTCACAACCACACGAGAACTAACTAACTAGCTAACTACCTCACAGTTCATCATGTTAATGTTGTAACGGGGACAGATGGGCACTTTGTGTCCATTTGCAATGTTAACATTTATTTGTATATTCTCACAGAATCGGCAACCAATTTCCTCAATATGGTCGAGGCTACAAGAAGGAGCTCCCAAGCAGGCACCAGTTCTCATGTGGTAGACATTGAAAGTCTTCCGACTTAGGAGGAGTTGAAGGAAGGCCACACGTGTTGCGCGCTTTACATGTCATACCAATTCAACCCCCCCCCCCCCCAAGGGCACACATCGCCAGTAAACAAAAACTCCCATTGGTTCAGTGAAGTTGCAGGACCCCTTGGAGAAGGCAACTATTTATGGGAGGCTGAGATGGAGTTCAATGGACGCTCGGGCCGGTATCACTTCTTTACATGAGAATTTGAGAGGCCTCAAAATAGTGAAGGATTGCAACCAATATGGAAGAAGGGTGGATTGTATGATTACTTCAAAGCTCAGTTACCAAAGTCGGACTTCCTGAGGTGTTCCTACTTGATTAGCACCCTCACTCCTAGCAAAGAGAAGAAAGGGTTCAGCACATTTGTACTTCCTTCTCTTACGCGAGGAAATGAATTGAAGTGTTTCAAATTGACCAAAAATTTGGTAAGGGAAGCTCTAGAAATGTGAGGTATGCACATCTCTACAAAGAAGGAAACAGTGATCCCGGACAACATGAAGAACACGAATTTAACTAAGCTGAAGGATATGGTGGCAATGACACCAACTATTGCCATTCACCTCCGAATGTGCATGCAACACTTTGCATTCTCAGCTCAAGAAAGATTCACGATGCCCGCCAAGAAGATTTGGTTCAGTCTATACTTAGCAGACACCTTCAACCTGACAATTAACATGCCACATTGGATTATTGACCAAATTCATCTTGCACACCAACGGTGGTACAAGAAACAAAAATCAGTCCTCTATGGATGTTGTGCACTCATCAAGATTGTATATCGGTGCTTGGCATATGATGTGCCAATTCAAAGAGCTCTCATCTGGACTACGGTGCAAGATTTTCAACGAAGAATATCAGTCCTAGGGCCTCCTTCAAAGAAAATAAGGGGAGCTATTCAAATGCCATGTGCACAGGCTCAGGGTGCGACCTTGACACCTGAAATGACTCCACCATCCCAAAGGCACGTGCAACCGTTTACCATCAGGCTACCAAGGCACAGTGTAGAAGGGCCTAATTTGGTATTCCCATGGATACCCACTGATTTAGAGTTCCCTCATGGCTTCACGATGGAGGATTTGACTAATGAGGAGGTAGCAAGGATAATTAATGCAACTAATTTGGAACTTGAAGTGGAGCAATTAAGTGGGCAACAAACCATCAAGGATCAGCCCCATCCAACTCAACCAGAAGTCATCAAAGTAGATGAAGATGAAGAGGAGACTACAGAAGAGGAGCAAGATGATGAACAAGAAGAACCATCTGACAAAGGGGGGCATGAAGATGACCAACACATTATACCAAAACTTGCGGGAGCCCTAGCTTATACGAAGTAACTAAAAAGACTATATGATACTATCAACCTGGTTCGGAACAACACCGACTATCGTTGGCAACAGGAAAGGCCTTGATGCACCAGATACTTGAAGAAGAAGGTGTAGATGATCAATACAGGCTAGCCTCGACATGCTCGCTGATGAATGACGAGTACTAGAGACCGTGCACACCGCCTTTGCACACTCATGGAGATTTGAGCGACGACACGGGAGAGGTCCCCCCAGACCAGGGAAGCAGATAAATATTTTGGTATCAGAACCACATGCCACCACCTCCACAACCACTGGCACAACTCACTCCATTCAACACACTGACAAAGCCCACACCTCAAGTGCACCCCCATCACCAACTTTACCACCCTCCCCTCCAACTTCACCACCCTCACCTCCTACCACCACGGTCACCACTGTTGTCACAGCCACAGTCTCCACTTCCCTTAGTGAAGCACAAACTGTGAGTCAACCTTCACAATCCACACAACCTTACACCACCACTATTGTAAGTTCCACATCGAACACTGTAATTCTAAATGTAGTCACCAAAGCCCCATTCCCCCTGTCACACTTCTCGGTGTCTCATATGCACAACTACACACACCACTATACACCTTCACGACCATAACCACACCTACCATTCCCATGCACACAATAACTCCCACGACCACATCCACATATGACTTCATGGACATATCACCCACTTCCGCACCTCTCCCTCCCCCATATTCCCACAATCTCCCATTCCCCCACCACCCACTTCACCATTCTCAAGCACAACATACACACTCCCTTTCCCTTTTCCCTAACCTCCTGCATTCAACATCTTCCCAGCATCCACTCTTGTCAATAATGTATTCAATACTTTGTATCAATGTATGTCTCAATTACAACATCATTACCAACATTTAGATGCTCAACACACGAGCCTGTTTAGAACCCATGAAACGCTACAAGAAAGATTCATCAACTTGGAGAAGAACAAGAGGCTACTACAACAACACTATGATACCTTACAGGCACAACATGATCAATTAGTGGCCAATGCCCCCCAACTAGATACAGAGGAAAAAAACAACTCAAAAAAATGCTACACGCCCAAATAACAGACAACCTCAAGCTTCGATGTAATCTAGCATTACTACGGAAACACATGTCTGCAACACAAGAAGAAAATAAAAGACTCCAACGATAGAATGAAGAAAACCTAGAAGCAGCAATGGAAGGATCACCACAGGAGATTGACCTAGACCGCTTCAAAGCCATCCCGTCAGCAAACATGCAAATCGTGTTGGACACCCATGCCAACCTCCTAGAGGCATATGGCATCTTAGAAAAAGAGCGGGATGACCTACGAAAGCAATTGGCCACTCAACGAGAGCCACCAAAAGAAGTGGCAGCCACAACTGACACATCCGAAGAGGTAGCAGAGCTGAGAGCACAACTGGCAGAGCTGCAAAATAGAATTCTCCAATACGAGCATCAACCTTCTCCCCTCGTGGAGTCGGAACTAGAGGAATTAGTTCAAATTGAAGTTGAGGAGACTTACAAGGACCCTTATGTATCCATGCCTATACCAGGTGGTAAACAAAGAGAGGAAGGAGTTTCAGTGCAGATAGAGTCCATGTCCCGACTCGAAGAGGTTGTCATCAAATCAGATTACTTCAAAAACCTCTCCCGTCATCGATGGATTGGCACTTCAGATGATTTGTATGTTCCATTTTGTGTATCAATGGCAGATTATAATGCTGAGATAAAGCAGCGCACCATAAAAGAACCAACCTCGGCAACACAATTTGCACCAGATGACATTCCTGAAAGTGCAATGCATGGCAACATATTTCAACCTACATGGAGGATACGCCTACTCAAAACGAACCCCGAGATGGTGCGCACTTGGAATAATATGCCCTTATACATCAAGTATAACCATTGCTAGTGCCCTGTCTTTCGACAAAGATCATGGCCCGAGTACACCAAATTAGTTTTGACAGTTAAAGGGTGTGACAAATAGCTAAACTATGTATACTTGGCACCACCTCGTGGACAACCCACGGTCGCATACATGATTTCAACCATTCAGCATTGGGGAATCAGATTCAAGAATGTACCAGACATCATGGCACATATGTGCCTCAAAATATTTGAGCTAATGTTGGTTACATTCCGGACCTTTAAAAATGTCAAAGAACCTCACCTTTCGGCTCTCCGATTCAATGAAGGCAACCAAGACCGCGTCTATGATATGAGCACCACACCATCCATCAACGTTGTGTATGTGTGGCATGCGTAGCTTCTCTGAGTGTTGAGCCTGTTCCACAGTAAATAATTGTAATAGATGATATGTCTAGGTATGAATATCTCTGAATGATATTCCCACAACCCTATGATAAACATTTCTTCAAACATTTGTTTGAAGGAGGCTGGGAGGTATTTGAGCCAAGTAGGCAAAACAGTCAACGGAGATCCGGCAAATAGATCTATCATTTTCCATGAATTAATATTTCCCAAATAGTGATTTTAGTCACTTCACACCATTGTAAATATCATTTTTTATTATTCCTACTCCATTTTGTACAAGTCGAGGAGTCCTGGAGCTTGAGGAGTATTAGTAGTATTTATGCACTAATTTTCATAATTTTCAAAGCTCGTTTGAGCCTCCAAAATAGCCCTAGAACCTAATTTTTAACTAGGCCGGACATAAGGTCTGGACAGGACCAAAGCTAGTGAGAAACTATAAATAGAGCTAGAGAGCTCATTTTTGAAGCTAGCTTGTTATGGATTTGAACTTGTATCAGAATTTTTGAGTAATCTAAAGAACTCCATCGTTTCTCTCTTTGTCTTACCTTGTGTGCATGTGTGTGTGTATGTGTGTGCATGTTTGTGTGCTTCTCACTCACACACTGTTGTAATTGAACAGAGGTCCTTCCAAAGCTCCCATTTCCCATCATCTTGACTATTCACATCTCTTTTAAAGAAACATCTTGCCTTCTTCCCAGTCATTGAAACTTGTTGTAAAATCTCTTGAGACTCACCATACTTCTTAACAACTAAAGATACGTGGCCACCATGACAACCTATAGAATTCAAAAGATCTTCTATTTTTTGGATTGCTTGTAGACCTCTCTAGTGGTTTCATTGCAAATGCATATTCAACATGTAGCTTCAAAAGCCTATCAAAGATCCTCATGAATGCATGCAAAGTACAAAAGTGAACATTGACTAATGGAAATGGGATAATGGGGTTCCAATCATTGCTTATTTTATCACGAGTCAGTTCTTGTAACATTGGACACCTCAAAAGTGATATCTCCCATTCACTGTTATTTGATGAGTCTGTTTCATCAATTTCTTCAGAGTCATCAACTCTCATCAATGCCCTTGCAGGTTTAGACTCTCTCTTAGATCCTTTGTAACCTTGTGTACAATATGGGCAAGGAGAAGATGCTCCTTGTTTACAACCTAACATGCATTTTATACTCGTAATGTCTCCACCCAAATGGCATTCTACCTCAAATTCACCTATATCATCTACAAAAAGCTTTTGCCCATGTATTTGAGAAGAGATTACTTTCGTAATCCATGGAGTCCTACTAAAAATCCACAAAATAGCATTGTTTATTTCTTTGGGAACTTCTATAGCACCTAACCACCAGATATCTCTCTCTCTGATTGCACACTGTAAGTCAAATGGTCCCTCCCTCGTAAAGTTTCATCACTCATTGCATGGTTTTTCATTCATTAGCGTGACACTCAACCTTTCTAGTCGCCGACCCTTTATGATTTGACACTCATCAAGCTTCAGTATGAACTTTAACTTTACATTATAGTCTGCAAAAAAGAGAAAACATTATCTTAATATGACACTTGAATGCAATAAAACTTCAACACCAAATAAAATGTAGTAGGGGTACCTTTGATTGTTGAACTATAAAAGTGAACCATTGCTTGTTGAAGCTTCAGAAGATCCACAAATATATTGTTGAATTTAGTGTAAGTAAATCCTTGTGTAGATAGGATTTTTGATTGCTTCTTGCGAATATTTGGATGATAAACAGAGGCAGGCATAGTTTCTTCTATGAATAAATATTGTCCAATAGTACGAGTCACATCCTCATTTGAAGTTTTTTTATTGATAGACACTTTATATGGGCATGGAAATATACTTTGAGAAATACCTTGTGATTGTAAGGCTTGCCTGAGAAGGGTGTACATTGCAGTATACCCATTTCTACTGATGCCCGCTTCGTCACATATTGCGTGCACATCTTGCACTGTGATAAGGGTTTTTTAATTTCTTTGAAAACTCAGCTTCAACAACAACTCTAATACACTTTCCTATGTGTGAGTCTAAAGCAGAAGTGATTTCTTTGGTGTTTATATAGCTATTCATCAGCTTGAATTGGTCTTGTGTTGTTGATGAAGTAGTTATGTCTTGAATAAACGACCTACACAATGAAAGATTCCATTACAAATCTTCATTAAAACATATAAAAGTAAAACAAACACTCACCTTGTTGCATATATACGTTGTTTGCATGCTCCACCTCCTTTTGAAAGAGCTTCAAAGGATGACAATGTTCTTTGCCTATGTCTCATACCAAGTGGAGTCTCTTTCAGCTGCTGGAGATTGGCAGTTAACTTTGAAATTGTGCTTTGTTTTGCTTCAATATCCTGCTCCAAATCTGCAAGTTGTTTTTGTAAAGATATGATTGTGCTTTCTAAAGTGACCACCCTCATATGATGGATGTGATATTGTTGGAACGAATACTTAGCAGTAGCAAGTGAATGTGTAGATAATTGCTTGCAGTAACCTAATAGTCCAGCTTCACCTGCACCAATGAACTGAAGTAAAGTTGAAAGGTTATGGAATGCTGGATGGTAAGAAGATATTGGATCAAGAGGATATAGTGAACCATGAGCCCAAAGTTCAATACTTTTTTCTCCAGCTGCACGACGTTCATTTTGAGAATTGGCATGTACGAGTTTGATGATGTGGAAAGTAGATTCTCTTTCTCTCTCTCTAGAAGAACAAAGAGAGGTGCATGGAACAATGAAAAGAATTCAAAGAGTTTAAAATGCTGGTACTTGAAATATTTGACCTGACATCGAGGTTCCTATTTCTCTTCTAAAGGTATGGGTGTCCTCTCGAGGATCACCGGCCAACCGCCTCGCTTCACATTGGGTTCAAGTGTCGGGGAGTGAAGGAGGTCTAGAAGGGGAAGGGCTACGTGGGGTTGGATCAGGCCCCCTGGGTATGTGCATCGTCCCCTTGTGTGGTGAGTGGTGTCTACATGCTAGGCGCCTTGCCCTAGAAGGATGATTGTACATCTCATAGGCCCGCACCTCACAAGAGAAAGTGGAAAGGCCTCCTGCATGTGGGATGAAGTCGTGGGGCATATGCATCATGAACGGGAAAGCAAAAATACAATGCTAAAATAGAAATCACCAGTACTCGATGTGCCAAATAAACCAACTCTGCTCAATGATGGCAATGAATATACAACTAGAAATCACCCGTACTCCATGTGCCAAATAAACCAAGTCTACTCAATGATGGCAATGAATATACAACTAGTATCACCACGTGACTTTTAGTAATAGAAAAACTTCCACTACAATGCAGATTGCTCAAATATAAGATAGTCACTCAGCTACAGTGCGAACGGATGCCCTTCGACTTCTCTTCAATCTTTGCAGTAGGATCTAGTAGGATCTTCACTTTACTTTGATCTTTGGTCAAAGCTTTACTTGAAGTCTTCACGACAATAAATTTGCTTCTCTTTACTTCAAAAATCAAGTAGTAACCTGGAGAGAAAATCCATGGGGCAAAAAATAATCATTAGTACACTTGAAAAGAATAGACTATACTCATTATGCTTTGAAATTCTATTGTAGCTTATTGCAATTATAATAATATCACGGTAGATGACTATTCTCTAACTATTATCCTTCTACTTTTTTTTTATGTGCAGATCTTCTTAGATGTTAATAATGCATATAAAGCAACAAAAATAGATTCTTCATAGGTGGACTTTATTCATAATAACTCATGGTCCTTGGTATTTAATAAAAAATGTCACGATCAAAAACAAGAGTCCCATCACTAATTCCTCAATCAAAAGTTTATATTTCTCATTTCCCTTATTAGCAGACATCTACCAGGGAAAACAATAGGGGCAAAAGTTAGCCCAACGGCGAAATTATAGAGAAATTTGGAAAAGATATCTATTTTTAGGTAGACTTGTTAACATGAAATAGCCCAATTCTAAACCCTTATACTTTTGCACAATGTGTATATTCGCCATATTCACGATTTTCGGCTTGCACCTTGCCGAATACGAATTGCCCTCTCCTGCATAGCTATGCCGTGTGAGTGCTTTGATATTCGCCTAGGCAAAGTTACCATGCAAGGTACTCAACAGAAACACGGACGTCTTGCAGTCATGCATGGAGTCTCCTCTGCTTCTTTTCGATCAAGATACAGATTACGAGGGTGATTGCAGAAGTCTTGCAATCATGCATGGAGTTCACTCTGCTTGGGTGTAGAACAATGGCAGGCTTCTTCATTTGCATATGGGTCCTTGTAGTTTGAATTTTTGCTTGAGGGAAGAAACATATACTATTCAAGCTCACTCTCTCCAATCCTTTGGAAACAAGCTTAATATTACTGTAGTCTACTACCTTGTCCGACTTTGAAGGTTTTTTTAGTCTTGTTATTCATTCCTCCATGTTTGTCAATCTATTTATGCCAGGGATTTTGTGTATGTCAAAAATTGCCAATGTTTACTATAGTGAATAATAGCTTTTTCTATATGTATGAACATAAGAACTTATAAAGAAGTATGCACAGGCTGCTACGTCTAACTTGCTCAAATTGCCACAAATCGTCTTGCATCATTTAAATGGTGCAGTCAAATAACCTTCTTCAGGCTAACCACTTGGCTTCGTGATAAAAAATGGTTTTCGGAGATTCAGTTGACCTCGATTTCTTGGTGACCGATGAAGAACAATTTCAGGTGTTGATAGTGATATGTATGGTACAACTCACGGATCTCTTGAGGAACAGTTTCAAGTGTCGATGGCACCATGTTTGGTGCAGACATTTGAACAGTTTCTGATGTACATGCATTGTATTTGTCTGTGTGCATCTGTCTCACTCCCATGATTTTGGCTCTTTCATCTTCACATGCTAATGGACAGACATGATGATGAGCTGATTCACATTATGATGACGCCACATGTGACCACTCTATGGAATAATTATTTATCTCAATGGCATTTTCAAATGCATCTGCAATGTATTCCTTTGCAAGCAGTATGATATATGTTGTGGAGAAACCAACCTCAAAGCTTTACTAATCCACAAAGTGGATGCAACATGTATGGTTGCCTAAACTGTAATTAGAAGTATGGTTTTAGATCACATTGTGTATAGTTTTACTCATGATAAGTTTCATGGACGGGAGGATGCTAAGAACATGATCAAGTACGTGTCTTAACATTGTTATATGCCTCCTCTTGGTACGCATTTTTTGGATAGTTTTTCCATTTCTATGAAGAACATTTTTACATTCACATCTAATGGTTCCTTGTTTTTATTTGCAGGATACACAAACGGCTCGATCATCTAGTTTTTGAAAATGCTGTAGAACTTCTTCACCATGATTACAATAAAAGATACATATGAGGTAGAGTTGATGATTGGAGGCTATTCTTTGAAAATTATGGCATGAACATTTAGGGATCAATAAGAGAATGCATCCATGACTATGCAAGCCTCTGCTACACAAACGAAAAGGTATTAAACGAAGATACAGAGTTGCAGGCATGGTGGGATGAGATAACAAATGTATCCCATGTACATTTCGCACATGTAGATTGATATAAAAAATGTATCGCATGTACATTTTGCAAATGCATACTGAGATAAAAAAATGTATGGCACATGCACACTTTGCACATGAAAATTGGTGGATGGAGATGCAGGAGGTAAAGCATCTTGTGGAAGTAGTGATAACTATTATTTTTCTAGCATTCGTGTTTCATGCTACTGTGAATTTTGGACAGTATGCATATTGTGCTTATTTTCCAGACAATCTATATGCATGCTAAGGCTTATCATGCCAGAAAACGGACTTCTGAATATGATGATATGGAGGTAGGTCCGGAGAACATTTACTTGCGGATACTGCCACCTATTGGAGATACCATAAAAGTTATGGTTATACTAGTGCGTCTAGGCCGCAGCGAATGAACGGATATTAAGTGAACATTAGATACTCGATCATTGTCGATAGTTAGTAGCTTCCATTAATTTTTTTCAAAGTGGAGCTACATACTGTAACTCACGATGCCGATCCTAAGCTCCACCAACACCTTGGTCCTACTTCGCTGTCCAATTCTCTATTGGTGAAATCATCAAGAGAGGGTCTCACATCTCGAGGAGTCCCAAACATCATCTCCTTGTAACATGTTGCATGTCCAATGGATTAACAAAAGATTTTAGTTCATGTCAGAAAAGAAATCTTTTCATCTCTACTATTCACATTAATAGGATTTCAATATGCTTTACATTGTTTCTTCTTTTAGAGTATCTTATTTGTATGTATGTTGAATGTATTTAGTAAATGTATGCATGTTTCCATGTACTTATGTATGTATGCATTTTTGTGTGTATGTGTTCATGTACATATGTATGTATGTCGTGCATCCCTTATATTGTTTTTCACTTCTTGCAGGGTGCCCCAATGCTTATTGTAACTTGTGTGGAAAGACAAAACTCAAATATAATATCAAGATGTGGTGCATTGACTGTGAGATATCAAAGGAAGGATTCTTTATGAGCTCTATCACATATTCATCTTTCTCGATAGAGTTAGATATTTTTTGGGAGGTGCAGTGACTCTATTGGAAAGTCATGTATTATAGTTTCCTGCCAGCTTAAGCACAACCCTGTCTAGCTTAAGTTCATGTGCTAGACTTCATGCTTTTACTTAGTTTTCATTGCTGTTACGAGGTCATCATTCTCTTCCATTTTCTTCTTGTTGGAATTACTTGTCATCTTAAATTGTCGACTTAAAAAAGGGGCATACATAATTCATCACACAGGCTATTCCTATCGTATTTGAACTCATAGTAATCATGTGAATGTTTTTGTATTAGATTGATGAGATGAGGAATTTTTGTAGGAGGGTGGGCATTTTTCATAGAGGTTTGAACGATTGGAGGGAGCAACCTACCTTGGAAGGATGTATACTTTTGTCATCAATAACATGCATCTAATTGCTGCAATTCTCAAGATCTTTTTGCCTCGGGCCCAATATTGATTTTACCACTATCTGGAGAGCTCAACTCAGATATTCACATTTTTCAGGCTATCAAGGTTGTGATTTATAGGCTTTTTTGGACCAGGTCCAACTATGGCATTGAATGGGCTGTTTTGAGGTATGTTGTTGGAATAGAGGCTATTTTTTTATGTTGATTGCAATGCTTGGTTTAGTTAACTTCATCGAACACCCATTGCAGATGCAGCAGTTGTCTGCAATCATTATTGGCAGCTATCCTTTTTGCCTCTTTTTGCTTCTAGATATTTATTGGAAATATGAGCACATTCCAATATGTGAAGAACCTATGTGTTCCACTGCAGAACATGCAAAGCATGCTAAGTCAACGATGAAGGGTCAATGCGATATTGTTCTTGTACTTTTTGCATGCCTTTTAGGATTCCAAAATCAGTATAATATTATTAACATATGGTTGAAGCGAAATCTCATGCCCTTGCTAGTTGTGCTCCCCTTTTAAGTGCCGCTCTAACACTACCATTATACTTAATTCATTTTTGAAAAAAAAGCCAATGAAGCATTGAAACTAGAATGGTGGGTTAAGATTCATTGGAATTCCATGGGTGCTTAAGTATTTTATTGATCCTTGTTACTAGCAGCTCTAAGTGTTATCTGCATTGGCTTATCCTCTATATTGCTACATTCATTGGTTTAGCTTCTCCATTGCTATCTACATTGGTTCATTTTCTAACAAGTTCAATAAGAAGGGGATTCCCATTTTAAGTAGTGCACATGCTCAAGGTACGTGGATGCCCTTTTTCACAGGTAAATGTTTGTATAGCATTAAACCACCACTCATAGGGCTATTATTGAAGAAGGCACAGACATACAAAGCACTTCCTGATGTGAAACTCATAAAGATTATCATAGTACAAGACTTTTTTGGAGATTGGCCCTCATTATGTGGCACAGATAACTCTGATCTCATTCCAGAAAGAATCATGATGAGTAAATAATGCATTAACACAATTGGGTTTTGTATCGGATTCCATGGATTGAATATGCAATCTGAGCTTTCCGAGGTTGGGGGGCAGTGCTTTTTCATGGCTAGGGCATGAAGTCCTACAAATTACTATAGGCCCCACCTTGTCTACTTTGACGCCATGCTTATTGTACAGCGTGATTGTATGTTTTTTCTTCTTCTCCTTTTGGGACTTAAGCCACTTCTAATCATTGCTGGTTGCTTCTCCTTTTCCTATGAGGACACTCAGTAACAAATTTCCTGTTTGCTCACAATGGAAGAAGTGCTTTTTGACTTTAAAGTGTTTGGGTATCCTTAAAAGATTGATATAGGTCATAGGTTTTAGCTTAATATGAACAAACTAAGTGGAGCTTTCTGGAACTTCTTATGCTTTTCCAAATCTTCAATGGTGATAGCATCCAGGTTGTGCCATGTTGTCATGACCTCTAACTTAAAAGGTTTTGTTTGAAAATCATGCAGATGATGTTTGGATTGAATCCATGTAAAGGGTATGTCCTTTGTTTAACCAAGTAGTCCACTACCATAATGAGTTCCCTTTCAGAAGTTTTGATTGTTTACTATTTTGATCAAGAGCATGTTTACTCCTCTTTCTTCTGATGGAAATTTCAGTCAACTGAATGCAAACATAGAGTAGTAATTCAAAAAATGCCAACGAAATATCAACTATCATTATATTGATCAATTGACTTGACTGTTGGAGTGCAGATTGGAGAAAAAAGGACCAGTAGGGTGCTTGGCTACTTATGTATCATGTGGTTCATTCTGGTGCTTTTTCTTTCTTGGAATTGGCTTCATAGTGCTAGCAAAGATGTATGAAGTTATGCATTTAGATTTTCGAGAGTTATCTGAAGCATTGATAAGGCATTTTTGAAGGGCTAGATGTGATTCATGTTATGATCGGGTGCATACCTTTTTTCCCAAATCTAGTTCTTTTTGCTAGGGCTTATCTGAAACAGCAAGAGATCCATTTTGGGGGGGACTAGATTGTTAGTTTAATGTGGGGTACATGAGGTGTGACCACTTTGAACATCCTGTGCAAGCTTTTTCATCTTCAAAGGTGGTTGTGAGGAAGGAAGGTTATGTCAAAGAGAGAAAATAGCACCGTGTAGATAGAGAACAATGACCAACTACTTTGGAGAAGTGAGGGAAAGAGATTGAGGTTATGGTATTTATTTGAGACATGTTTTTTGGAACATACCAAAATGTCTTCAAGGAAAGAAAATTTTAAATGTTTCCTGTAGTGATATATTTTATCTTGCCTATAAAATCTAGGCCATGTATGAGGTGCATCATAGGCTCTATGGTGGTGTTGGTGTTGGCCTTGAGTTGATTTTGGCTCTTATGCTTTACACTCTTGTGGTGGTGTGTTATTTTGAGTTGGTTTGGCTTTAATGGCCAAGGTCACCAGGCCTTTGAGGCTGTTGGTTGCTAGGACTGAAATCTTATCTCATCCCTCAGTAGTTATGATGAATTATAAATATTTCTTTGTATAAGTGTGTGTGCATGTGTAGCTATTGTGTTCATGGCTGCTCGAATGTGTATACATTGTTTATATATATGTAGGTATGTATGTATGTATGTATCTATGTATGCACATGTAAGCATGCATGTACATGAACTATGCATGCATATATGTGTGCATGAGCGCGTTTCACTTTTGTTTGCAAGACTATTGGAATGTGCAAGTCTGTCTATGTGCATGTGTATGAGTGTGCATATTTATACATGTGTGTGTATGTGTGAGCATGTATGTGTGTGTGTGTATGTACATGTGTGGTTGTTGTGTTCATGGCTGCATGAATGTATGTACATTGTGTATATGTGTGCAGCTATATATGCATTTTTGTATGCATATGCATACATGTGCACTTCACATGTTTATATGTATGCATGAGCACGTGTGCGACTATTGTGTGCAAGATGTTTGGAATGTTCATGTTTGTATATGTATGCATGTATCTGCACATGTATGATGTGTGTGCTTATGTGTGTATGTGTTTCTATGTGTGTATATGTGCATGTACATATGCATATGTGGTTTTTGTGTTCAAGGCTGTTGGAATGCGTGTGCCTTTTGTATATGTGTGTAGATATATTGAATGAGTTGGAGGTGTTGATTACTATTAATAATTTTGTGCATGTCCCATTGTGATGGAAATTGGAATGTGCTACAATGTTGATGCATGCATGTGTATGTGGAATGTGCATGAATCAGTATGTGAATCTATTTGAATGTGTCATCTGCAATGACAGACAGGAGGTGGATAATTTATTGGTTGCTATATGTATATATTTCTCCATCATATAGTTTTGCAAGTATTGAAGAGAGCAATTTCTAGCAGGGCATAGTAGTCGCTTTGAAGTGCAATGCAACAAGAGTGCAACTAGATGCTACTGTAAGATTTCTGTATATCATTGGTCTGATATAGTGTTTGAGTGCTTCTTATCAATTTTTCTTCGGTGTCAAACTATTCATAAACTATTCCATAATTGCAGGTGGGGATACATCCATGTGCTGCTGAAGATTTTGTGATACTGAGAACAGCTACTAGGCGGGTTTCTCGAGATGAAGAACTGAAATGCATTTGAGCTGGAAGCATTGATTTGCACATTGAGAATATCATGAGCCACGACCAATCTGAGAAGTGTGTTAGCATAAGTAATGCCATGATGTTTGAGTGGAAGCAACAACATTGAACGACTGTCAAATCATGATTTGGTTTTTCGTCATAGATGTAGGATCTTATGAGTGTGATTAAAAGTTGGGAAAGCTTTTGAAAAGTATATAGTGAACCGTGTGTAGATACCTCTTTGTGTACAAATTAAAATGAATGATTTTTTTCTAGACACATTTGCTGATTCTATGAGGTATTTATTGTCCAAGTGGATGTTCACCTACAAGAATATGGTTTCTTATACGTAAACAAGGAGGAAAGGAAATAAGGCTAGCAAGATTTTACATTATGAAGCTTTTTCCAAGCTTCTAATCTTTGTTTGAATTTTCTTGTATTTAATACATAAGTCCAATTTTCTAAGCATAAAGCCAACAAATAATGTACATGTGCATGTACATACAGATGTTTTTTATTTTACATCTGATTTTTACCCTTGATTGGTTGATGACTAGATATAGTTCTCTACAAGATGTTGACATCATGCTCATCTTAGATTTGATATTTGTAGTCCATTTTTCTGTGATTAGAGTTAGCTTGGTAAGCCTTTGTAATAGTATTGTGTCTAAAATGATAATACATACATGATTATTGCAAATTTCTTGAGGAATTTCTCATATTTGAAGGGTAGTCATTTTCTTTTATTGGAGGGTTAATATAGCCTGTTACTATAAATAAGTTTGACCACCTATCATTTTCAGGGGTCTAGTTTTCAAAATTTTTTGCTATTTAATGGATTTGAAGAAAATAGCTTCCTTTTAATTATTAAGCATGCATGTTTTTGCTCACGTTCCATTGGCTGGTTTCTAGTTTTCCAGATCCTTTTATATCTACTAAAACTGTAGAAATTTCCTATACCATTCTTATGGAGAAAGGACTAAAATACCCCAAATACTCCCTAGGAGATGTGCATATGTACCTACTGGGAGGTTTGT
The DNA here is from genome assembly GCA_020310875.1 of Ceratopteris richardii. Classification (NCBI taxonomy): domain Eukaryota; kingdom Viridiplantae; phylum Streptophyta; class Polypodiopsida; order Polypodiales; family Pteridaceae; genus Ceratopteris; species Ceratopteris richardii. Next base: position 13,789,577 of record CM035423.1, read on the forward strand.
ATGTGAGACAAATTCTTGAGAACTTGAGAGTATGGATCTCTTGAAGTATTATTCTGCCTGACAGGTAACACTGCTGGGAAATGTTTTGCCTATTTCTGCAATCAACTCCTTTCAGTGAACTAAAATTATAACATGCATGCAACACTATTGGGAAAGGTTTTGTGTAACTCTACAGTGAACTCTTTTCAATGAACTAAAATTTAAACATGTTACTACTTGGCAAAGGTGTTGATTGCTTGAAAGAGTGTAGTGACTACCCTTTGAAATTCATAAACTCATTTCGTGGGCCTCGATAGATGCATCATGCAACTATTGCTAAGGAGATACTTCTGTAATTATCAAATTGTAACAGACAACTTGATTTTCTACTGATAACTACACAAGTGGTGTCTTCATATTGAGAAGATGGCATGAACGAATCGAGTCAGCCGAACTATTTTCAGTACAAGGATCTTGATGTAGTGCAAGTTCCAAAAGAGTACATAACTTTAGGACTACATTTTGGACAAGGGTTTAGAACTTGAGTACATTGTATTATTCTTGTTTGATGAGGAATTCAAGCGTGATCTAGAGATTTTATCACTCACTGCAACTAGAAAAATCTATGTTCTGACAATGGAAAAGATATTGTACATGATTCATTCCAGCCTATTTAGATGGAATCAGGAATATAACTGTTGATTGAGACTGAACTAGTAAACAGTGACCTTGTTTCAATGATGTTTCTATCTACTGAGCTATATTCAATACGAGGATCTTGAAGTATTGCAAGTTCCAAAAGAGTACATAACTTCAGGACCACATTGTGGACAAGGGTTTTAGAACATGAGTACACTATAATATTCTTCTTTGATAAAGAAGTCAAGCTTGATCTAGAGATGAATCTATCAAAGATGTAGCAAGCAAAGCTATGGTGATCAATTGTGGAAGGTTTGTTTTATTAGCGAATGGTATCAAATACTCAAACATTTCTATATTTCTAAGGGAGGTTATTATAAAAATCCGTCCAAAATTTTATATTTCAAATATAAGTTATCACTAAAATTCGCCAACTATTTTATTTTTCAAATGGAAATTACTATCAAAATTTGTCAGAATATTTATACCTATAATATGAGATACTTAGAGAAATTCGCCCATATTTATATACTTCTGAGAGAGAGGGGTGGTCTTATTCTTTACCCTGACATCTAACTACCAATTTATTGATTGAGGATTATAAAGATATAGTTGCACTTTCGTTTTTCTTACACTTATACGTAACCATGGTATGAGTCAGAATCCAAGTCAAAGTGAAAAAACCGAGAAAGTTCCTTACACCATCTCTCTCTCTCCCTCTCTCTTTCCCACATCATCTCTCTGCACCACTCTCTCTAGCACCACCATCTCTCTCTATGCATCTTTATTCTACAGCGCCAATGACTAGACCGCCTCTCCATTGAATTGACTGCATCCTTTCTCTTTATTGTGAAGTTCTCCAACATAGAAATCCAGAATAAATTTATTTAGAGCATTTCTTTTTATGATTTTTTTTCTTTCCTTAAACCTCTCCGCCTGATTCTTATCTTCAGCATCGAAATCTTTCTCTCTAGCTACTTTGAGAGACATCTTTCGCTTAACAAAAATTCTTTCTCTCTCTCAAAAACACTCTCTAAAGTCTTTAACTGCCTCAAATCACCTCCTTCTGTACCAATCATTCATTCTCTCCCTCTCTCTCTCTCTTTTCTCTTTCCCTATTATTTTCTACGGGTGGTGTTTTCTCTCGAAATTCCATTAGATCTCCATATACATAGTAGCTACACCAAAGCTCTTCTCTCTCTCTCTCTCGCTCTCTCTCTCTCTTTTCTCTTTCCCTATTATTCTCTATGGGTGATGTTTTCTCTCGAAATTCCATTAGATCTCCATTTACATAGTAGCTGCACCAAAGCTCTTCTCTCTCTCTCTCACTCCCTCTCTCTCTCTCCTGCTACAACTTCATCTGTGTGTGATTCCTTACTACCATGGCTTTGCTTCTCTCTCTCTCTCTCTCTCTCTCTCTCTCTCAGACTCGACATGCAACGTCCTTCCTTGCACGTATCCATTACTGGTGCGTTGCAGCTGGTTCATCTCTCTCTCTGTCTCTCTCTCAAGAGTGCCATCATCGACTCTTTGCAAAGGTTCAGCAACACCCATCCATTGCTCTCTCTCTCTCTCTCTCTCTATTTCTCTCTCCCTCTCTCTCTCTCTCTCTCCCTCTCTCCGGCTCTCTCTCACACACACACATACACTGAGTTCTACCTGTCTCCGACTCATTGCCTTTATCATTGTTTCTGCTAACCCTCTCCCTCTCTCTCTCTCTCTCTCTCTTGCTCTCTCTCCTCCCCTTCTCTCTTTACCACCTCCGCACTGACATATTCATCTACCGTCATTGAAGTTCTTCATTTCTCTCTCTCTCTCTACGTACAGGAAAAGAGTGTCATCTGCTATATTACAAATGCCTCCATCAGAATCTCTCTCTCTCTCTATTTCTGCCTCTTTGGTTCTTCATCATCTACATGATTAGGATGCCATCTGTGTATGTGGTGTAGCATCAAATTTCATCTCTTAACGTGCGCCAAACATCGAAAAGCTCTAAGACTTCTTCTCCTTCTCTATCTCTTTCTCTCTCTCTCTCTCAACACTCCTTCTAATAACTCAAAATATGTCTGTTATAAGCACCAATATTGAGCACCTTCGAATGGAAAAAGCCCTTGCATGTTCGCGTGGATGATTCTGATTTCGACTTCCCAATTTCTTATACAAGTTGTCAACTTATCCTAGTAGAACAAAATCACACCCATCGCAATTTTAAATGAAGCCCTACAACATCACATCCCTTGAGTAAAGTAATATTTCAAAGCAACATGTGTTACTAACATGTTATCCTCAATCATTTTCATGTGAGCTAAAAGATATATATCTTTTCTTTCAATATCTAAATGGAAGAAAGTCTCTCTTAGCTGCTTTAGTTTCTTCATTCCTAATTTGTACAAACATTTCAAATCACAACAATGCTTCAGAATGTCCAATGCAATTTGTCTATCTAAAGTAAGGAATTGAAACCTTCTTTGACTTACCTCACGAGGCCTTTTCTTAACACACCACATGCTTTGTATTCTCTCTCTCTCTCTCTCTCCCTCTCTCTCTCCCTCTCTCTCTCTCTCTTTGTTGACATCCTTTGCTCCACATGCATTTGAATCCAAAGGGATATCAATAGGTGGATCCGGTTCAAGAGGTGGATCAATTGAGCATTCTTACATTGAAAATCAAACTTAAATAACTCAATTGAGAACATAGAATCATTGATACATTCTAAGCCATGGACATCATCCGTGAGAGGATCCATTGAAAACAAGGAATTTGAAAGTCTATCGAGATCACTTTAGACAAGTGCTACACAGGCAACTACTAAAAAGAGGGAGCTCATCTTCATTGACAGTGGAAGTTTAAGAGCATTCCCTTTATAATATATAAATAGTGGAAGTGTAAAATCAAGTGATTATATCTCCAAAATCATGTATCTACATAATTATGAGGATGGATTGTGCCCATTATTATGGGTTGTACAATCAAGGTTAAGAAGTACAATTTGACTTTATGTGTCGACTTTATGATCTAGTGTAATAATCAAGAATCATTAAGAGGTAGGATTTGATAGGAAATCCATCACTATATAGTGCATTAGTCTCTCAAAAGTGAGATAGGCAACCTCTAAAACACATCACATGTTATATTGTGGACATAACCAAAAGAATCGATCAAATGGATCAAAAGAACGGACATAACACTCTTTTTAATGGATATATATAAATGTTATAGGCTCTAATTTTGGAGTTACTTGGACATTTCTTAGATTTGGGTGGAGTGGGGAGAGTCGCAGTACTCCCTAACCAAAGATAGGCTAACCAAAGATAGGAATGGAAGGGACACACCATATACCATATGTGCCCACAACCATATGATAATTCAATTGCGGCTGCACTTTAACTTAACTCCATGTGGACAAGGATAGGAATGGAAGTGGCACACCATATGATAATTCTATTAAGACCTCACTTTAAACTTTGATTCCTCATTTAGTGTGAGTCTCATAGAGTGGGCGCTGAAACTTTAATTCTCATTTAGTGTGGACTAAAAGGTCAAAATCAATCACCTTGGACTCTTTTTGTTCTCCTAGTAATGAAAGAGTAGGGTGAGAGACTTATGTGGAGAACAATGAAGCGATGAAGAAATGTGAGTAGGAGGGATGAAGTGTAGAATGATGAAGTGGAATGACAAATAAGAATGATGAAGTGGAACTAATGATCTGGGAAGAGCAAAAAACAGGATGAGGGAAGAAGTGAAGGAAATGAATGGTGAAAGGTGGAAGGTAGAACAAAAATGGTGAATTAAGGATAATGAATGAGAAGTTGGAATGATTAAGTTGAACTAATGATTGCAATAGAGGAGAAAATGTGATGAGGGAAGAAGCATAATGATAATTTAAAGATGTGATAAAGGAGAAAGTGAAAGTTGAAACTCTCTCATTCTGCATGGAAAGTTCTCATCACAAATATGTTTTTCCAATGCATTTTATTCTATATTTCTCATCGATGGTAAATCCTTTTTCTTGATCACGACATCCAAACAACTCTAGCCACAAGCGATGTCCACCAAACTCCAAGAAATGTCTAGCCAACTCCAGCCAAAGGAATCAATCAAATGTCCAACACTCTTTTTGGATAACCAAATTTGATATAACCAAGTTTGATTTGGCTAAAATTGGTTGCATCTTGCTTCAACTCTATAGTCAAGTTGTGCCATCAAGTCACACCTAGTTTGACTAAGCTATATGAAGTTAGTTCTTGGTTCAACTCAACCATATGTCTATAAGTAGGTGAGAGGGCTTGAGTCTCATTTTCCACATCTGCCAGTTGAGATAGAGCATAGAGAGCAAGAGCATAGAGAGAAATAGAGAAAAGAAAGCAGAGGAAAAGCAAAAAGGCAGGAATGGAGAAGCATGCTAGAAAAATGTCTAACAAGTAACCCAAATGTACCCAACAAACAAAGATTCCTTTGTAAAACCCTAGAAATGTTTGTATTTTTTTGAACAAATCTGAATTTGTGGCAAAAACAAGGTGATGCAACTCGATGCTAGGCATCAAGATTGTGGGCAAAGTCAATGCTAGGCATCAAATTTTTGGGTCAAGTCAATGCTAGGCATCGGCTTCTCGGGCCAAAAATCAATGCTAAGCATTGAGTTTGCGCGGCAACGTGATGCTAGGCATCGACCTTGTGGGTCAACTCGATGTCTGGCATCGAGTTGGCCCACAAGCTCGATGCCTAGCATCAACTTGGCCTGTAAGCTGGATGCCTAGCATCATGTTGGCCTTGACTAAGATTAATGTCATGCCCTTGGCTAAGATTTATTGTATCACTTTAGGGACATAGAGAAGTCTGAGGAAAAGTCCATTAAGAAGCTAAAGGTGATACTTTTCATAGGAGAGGGTGCTTAGGATAAAAGCATTGATGTTTTGACACCAAAGAAGAGCATCTTGTCTTTGTCCTTTGAGCCTGCAAGTAATCCAATTGCCCTATCATGAGGTGGCCATAATAGTGTCAAGCCCGTTGAGGAAGACACAATTGAAAAAGATAAATCCAAACAAATTGAAGTGAGTAGAAAGATAGGCTACTTTGAGACATGACAAACCTGTAATGGTGCCTTCATTACATAGAAGAGAAAAATGCCACCCTACTTGTATTTGTAAGGGCCTATGGGAGAAGAAAGATTACCACCAGCCTAGTTTTTCAATATGTCCTACTGTTCAAGGTGGTCTATGAGGAGGAGGACTCAGATAACCTTTTTTTCCTAGTGGATACTTCAAAAGGATTAAGAAATGCAATTTGCAAAATGGAACTTCTATTCTAGAATGTTGTGTGTTAAAGAGTCTGTTAAAGAGCATCCAACACTTGTAAAGTCAAAGGGTAAGTAGCCCATACAAAAGAAGCCCTAGAAGAAGACTACAAATCCCATTGATATGGAATCAATAGAAAGTCTAGACTCGCAAGATGACATTGTTGCCCTTGGTGGAGAGCTTGCATCTATGATTTTCTTGAGCGGAATATGATTAGAGAGGATATTGTCAAGCGAAAGCTCATGAAGAAGAGGCAACTTTTCCACCTCCGCATTACCATCATCCACAATACCCCTATCGACCCACTTGTAGGAAGGAGGCCTCTTGAGATAAGGGAGCCCCATAATTTCCATGTGTAAAATGTGAAGAAGACAATGAAGATAAATCCACATAAAGATGTTGTGCCATTCTCGGTAATGGTTGATCCCAACGAGTGCAGTTTGGTGGAGGAATTCAATGAGAGATTGTGTGAGGACTACACATATTATGTTATTCGAGGATCACACTCCACAGAGGCCCAAAGAAAGCCTGTTAAAGAGCATCCAACCGCATACTTCTTTAGGTATGGAGAGTGTATGATCTACGTTGGTTTGACTATAGAGACAAAGCTCCTAGCTTGGGACCACAACAATGACAACCACTACAAGCATAAGATGTCATCTGTTGAGTGTATCCTTTTCTTCCACAATGAGCATGTTGAAGCTCTAATGGCAAATGGTGGAAGGATTCATCAAAATTTGGGAAAGTAGTGCCTAATAGAGGTTGGGATTGGAGTGGGTGATAATGTGAAGTCAGATGCATTCTGTAAGTTTGACCCATGGTTCCAACTTTCCTTCAAGACACGGGAAATGTAAGAACTCTAGGATAAAAATCTTAACAATGTGGAAGAACAAGGGAGTGAAAGGCCAAGAACAAAAGAAGGCAAAGCTAGATCCTCAAGTAGATGTAAAGGGAAAGGGAAAGAAAACAGATCTTTCAAGTGAAGAGGTTGTTGAGGATATGAAGCTAACACCTTGGAGAGCTTTGTAGGGCATTAAGGATGACACTTTCATAATTGTGACATTATCAAGGGTTCTTTCGAAGGAAATGAGCCTTGAGGAGATGGTCATAGAGATAGATAAGTAAGTACAATCTTGTAATTAAGTGGTTCCACTTGATCCTTCAATGACTTATCATGTAGCTCAAAACTTCACAATGCAGTCACAAGGTTTATATGAAGATTCAAGAGGTGATGATGAGGAGGCTTAGGTGCTTCACATGGAGTGAAGTGTAGACAGAGTACCCGACCACGTCCTCATAGAAAGCATTATCAGAATACTTTATATTGTTCCATGATTGGGTGAGTTCTCTTTCTCATTAGAATTTAGTGTGATTTTGTTTGTCTTGTACTTGGCGTTATTTAATGTGGAGCATCGACCTATATGAACAGACATACTAGAACTCGATGCCTAACATCCAATGTCACTAGAATTCCTATGCTCAACATCAAATCCCATTTGACATTTGATGCCAAGCATTGGGTTTCACCAAAAATCTGATGCTAGGCATGAGGTTTGAGCATAGAGTCAATGCCACGTATCACTTCTCATAAGGAATTAGCCAAAAGCTGGTCATCTTCATGTTCATGAACTCATGCATCATAAGTGGTGTCCTTCACTTGAGGTGTTCACCTCCTCCTTGCCCACGTTTGAGGTGGTCGGCCAAATACTTGCTCTGCTCCATATGGTGGTCACCTAGCACTAATGAGAAGGTGGTATTAGGGGCCTTACCCATGTCATTTTTGAGAGCTTGGGCTCGACCGAGTCATCATTCAGGGCTTGGCCTCACATAAGTCATCCTTGAGGTCTTGGCCTCACCCAAGTCATCCGTGAGGGCCTTGGCCAAGGCACAAGGTGCTTGACTATATACCAAAGAGACAATTTGGAGAAAATGCCCCCCAACGAGAAGAGGATTCCAAGCCCATGAATTGAGATTGCTTACAGGACTAGTAGATCCTATCCTCTACAACATGGAACGCTCTACAATAATGAACAAGAGTTATTGAAAGATATGGGGACCTTAATTGACCATTAAAACATGGATGATCCTATAAAATCCATCTTTAAAATACATGAACATGAAACTCTGAATAAAAACCTTTTATCCGTAGCAATAAGACAACGAGCATAACAAGTTTAGAAGTTCTTGAACATTTCAATAAATATTAAGTGGAAAAATGCAAAATCATTTCTACTATGCCTAAACATGAAAAATAGATAGGCAAAAGTTACCACAATAAAGATAACACAAAGAGAATGATCATAATGGTGGAAGAAAATGAATAAAGATGCTCTTATATAGAAAACACCTTGTCCAATTCTGAGGAGGAAGATCCCATAGATATCTTATAGGAATATTAAGACATCTTTGCCTGAACATACAAGGACCTAATAAGGATTGATTTTGATCAATTTTCATGAGATGACTGGTGGTAACCGGCTTGGGGTTTCAAGGCCCGTGCTATGAAACCCCCTTCATGCAAGCATCGTGGGCTAGTTACTACCCTGCCTTCGTCTATTGAAGTGAACATTTTGATTTTTGCTTGTCTGTCTTCAAGGAAAGAGCTTCACTCTCCCCTTGTGGGGGGAGGGGTGGAGAATGGACTACTACAAATCTGCCTCTACTGCACACGTTGTTTAAGAACAAGGAATGGATACATTCTGGTCTATGTCATAGGTTCAAAGCACCTCCCTTGTGATGTCAGAAGGTGAAAATGCGACCCTAGTTAACAAAGACTCTGTTGGAAACATATACTATGGAGAGAAAGTCAAGGTAAGCTCTCCTCCTACTACGTTCCAGGTTGGCGCAAACTTCCCTGATGGTGTTCCCCATAAATCATTCATGGAGGCTCTGGCCAATGAGCACAAATCTTTTGGTCTATTCAATCCAACAGGTAAGCTCCCTGAAACCCTAGATAATAAAGTTTAAGCTACTGTTTGTTTCACCCCTGATTGACTTATAAATGGTGACACTTAAAGAGCTAGTGCTGCAGAGGAATCCATGTTAGTCATAGACAAGATCTCTTTCAACCATTGGCAAATTCAATTAATAGATTGTGTAGTGATTGCCTTGTGTCTTGGACCTAGACCACTACAAGAAGTCCTTAAACAATCGATTAGACTTAACTAGGAAAGTAGGGGGCTTTTTGTCAAGCAAATTCAATACCTACTTGATGGCTATTATTTGTTCTTTTTTGAGGATTCTAACAGTGCGTTGAGAGTGACCACAGAGGCACATTGATTAATTAAAGCTACACCCATATCTTTTTTCAAATGGTACTCTGGTTTCAACCCGAGAGAACCCAAACCTATCGGGGTCCCCGTGTGGGTAGAATTCCCTAACTTACCGATGGAATTCTACCCATGGATTGATGGCTTCTGTGCCCTCCTTGGTAGGGTTTTGGGTCAAAAATCTAGAGGCCATATCAATCCTAAATGGGACTTTTGTTGAAGTTGATATCAATACACTTGTTAAAATCTCTTTAAAAATTCAAGCTTCTGAAGGTCTCTATCTTCATGAGTAGAAGGTACTCTATAGAAACCTTCCCAATGCATGCTTTAAGTGCTACAGGCAAGATCATTGGATAAAAAAAATTCCTTTGCTTAGGGAATAAGCACATGCTTCTCAATCAAAGAAGTCTGATGTTCAACAAGCACCAAAAAGTACTTCCTAAGGTACTCAACTCAAAAAGCAACAGGTAAAACAAACTAAAAAGAATGGTAAAAACTGGTGGAACTCTTATGATTCTGTGCTTGAAGATGTTTTTAATCCTCTATTAGAGGAAAAGCACTTTTCTATAGAATAGGACAAAAATTTGGCAAGTACATCTAGCAATTCCCACTGGTTGCAAAGAAAAATCAAAGCATCCCATAGAACAAGGGGTAACTTTTCACCAACATAATGCCAGTGAAGGGTGGACAACTGTAATAGACAGGACAAAGACTCCTAGTATTCATACTTGGAAAAATGTGAACTCTCATAAAAACCCATCACTACACAATGATAATCTCTTGGTTGTTGATGTCAATAGGTTTACTATCGAACTATCGAATCCAGATGATGCTAATATTAGGGACGTGCAACACAAAGGCATTGAGATAAAAGGTGTTTCTGATCCAGTTAGATATTAGTGTGTTTTGAATTGGATACATGATATTTCTATTTTGCTTGACTTTATTTGCTTGCAAGAGCTAAAGGTTTTCAGTGCTAAACTTAAACTGCACCTTAATGTAATGTCTAACAAGCATACTTGCCATCATACTGAACACCCTCAAGGGAGGGGGGAGCCTCGTTAGGGGTCTCCCACTCCTTGTCTCACTTCATGCAGAATACCATTGTCATTCCTACCCAACAATGGGTTGGGATAGTGCTCATGAAGCCTTTTGAGTGCATGCTAGTTAGCCTCTATGTTTCCAAGAGCTCCTCCCTCAGAACCAAATGTTGGGAGGAGATCATTAATCTCGCTGGTCCCATCATCTTAGTGGGGAACTTGAACATGGTCGCTTCCCTAAATGATAGATTCAATAAAAAAGGCAGCACTATTTATGGTCAAGAATGGCAAGCTTGTGTTAGGTTAATCACTTCCCATGATCTGAGTGATAGTTCTTATCATTCAGGTTTTAATTGGAATAATGAGAAGAATGGAGAAAATCTCTTGGCCGCTAGGATTGACAGGTGCCACATTACTATCCCTTATTTCAACATTTTTGGGATGTCAAAGTCTCCCTTGATAAGACCATCTGTGTATCTGATCATATGCCCTTGTCCATAACCTTGAAGCATAATTGTTCGATCTTTAAGGCTCTTTGGCCTCACCTTGACCCCTCCCTATTGCATCTCCCCTATGTCATAGAAAAAACTAAGGCCATCTTTACCCTCCATTTTAGGGTTTACAATAGCCCGTTTGTTGCCTGGTCCAAATCCATTAAGGATGTTCAAGCTTTATTCACTTATTTCAAAAACCTTAAGAGAAACATCAGGACCAGCAGGAGACAAAGCATATCTCGTGAAATTGATAGTATCCTTGCCTCCCAAGATGCCAACAAAATGGATAGAATTTTACTTCTTCAAAATAGATTGAAATATGAGGAGTACATTGAAGCTAGAAACATTTTCTCTTTGTCAAGAAAATTTTGGACCAGGAACTTGGATAGACCTAACAAAAGTATGTTCTCATTGCTGAATAAGAAGAAAAGTAAGGATTTCATTCCGATGTTGATGAAAAAGTTTGGTGGTTTTGCTATCAATCTTGAGGAGAATTTGCAAGAGGATTCTCATTTCTTTACTAATGTTTTCTCTAGTACTCCCAACTGAGGGGAGGATATCCACAGTGCTAAAACCACCATTGCTCTTAAAAGGAACAAACTATTCCTACCAGCCTGGGTGCCCTGCTAGACCTGTCCCTCACTATTGGTGATATTAAAGAAACCATAGGTAAATTGAGACCGTGCAAAACTCCTGGCCTTGATGGCCTTCCCAATGAGTTTTTCATTGCTCTTGATGACTTCTTGACTCCCTTCATTCTCTTGATCTGGAAAGAATCTGTCAGTAAAGGCACACTTCCTATTAAGATCAACACTAGAGTTATAAAATTGATCCATAAAAAAGGACCTAAAGAGGATCTGAACAATTGGAGACCCATTACTTGTTTGACCCCTATTTACAAGATTTTTGCTTCCACCCTTGCTAAGAGACTCAGTCCTATCATGAAAGACATCATCCTTCCTGAACAAAAAGGATTTATATAGGGTGGATTCATATTAGATGCTATCATCTCTTTGTGGGAAGGAATCGACAATGCCCATGAGTCCAACCAACCCTTTTATTTTTTCAAAATAGACTTTGACAAAGCCTATAATAGAATAGAATGGGACTTTGTGCTTTAGTCTCTTGATGATGTAGGAGCTGGTAAAAACTTCATTAGAGTTGTGTGCACCATGTTTGGCAATGCCCACTCAAAAATATCCATCAATGGCTCTTTATCTCCCCATTTTAGGCTTAGAAGATCTATTAGACAAGGCTGCCCCCCTCCTTTTTGCTATTGCTAGGGATGGCTTTGGTTGGTTGATCAAAGATGCCTTGAGTAATAGAGTTATAGAAGGTATTTATATACAGAGAGTTGATAGCCAATTATGCTTGCAAGCCATTGATGATGACACTAATATCATTATGAAAGCTGGATCTAAATCAGTCAAGTGTGTGCTTGACTTCCTAAACACCTTCTACCTAGCCAGTGGCTCCCTTACCAATTATAAAACAATTGCCTTTAAATCTTCAAACAACATTGTGCTTGATTGCATCTCCTCTATGGGGTGTGATATTATCAAGGATGGTGAATTCTTTAGACTTCTGGGTATTCCTTTGGGCTTCCAAGTGTCACTATGCCAAAGGTGCAAATGGGTTATGAATAAACTCAGGAACAAAGTCTTTCACCTGTATGCTTGTCAATCTTCTCTCTCCCACAGAGTTTTTGTGCTTAATCATTACACTCTCCCCTCATTGATTTATTTCCTTTCATGTTGGACACCCAACAAAAAGAATTTCAATCAAGTCTTTGCTTTGGCGAGGAGATTTTGTGGACAGAGAGCCTTCACCACAAAAAAATACCTAAAGTGGCTTAGAACATTTGTTGCCTTGCTAAGAAGGAGGTCTTGGAATCTTTTTCCCCATAAAGATGGCCACAAATTTAGTAGCTAAGCGGATAGTGAAATCCATTGACTCTAATGATGTCAGGGCATTGCTCATCAAAAGAAATCGAGAAAAATTTTGCGACATTTTAGTTTCTCCTCAATCTTACTCCCCTGTTGGATGATGGTTAAGAAGAATTGTATTCCTCATGATCAATTTTTTCAGTATACTGAGTTTTTTATGCAGGAAAGCATCTGGATAGGTTGGATCTCCCTCTAGAGTAATGGTAACTTGGGGATCAAGGAACACAAATGTTGTAAACAAGGATTTTCTAGATGGAGTAACCTTACAGTTGGGGATCAGGTTTTGTCTACTAGGAAAATTTCTGAGTTGATTGACATATCTCCTGGTTCTCTACAGGTGATGCTCCTCCATAAAGACAAGTTGGAAAAGAAACTACCTGACTGTTCTCATGGAAGCTCTATCAAATTGCTAGAGGTTGCATAGGATATGATGAGGATATCTAAGAATAGGAGAGGAACTATGAACTTGATTCTCCATAAACTGAATAGCAAATGGAAGATAAAATGGAATTCTTGTCAATGGATCATACTTCAGAATGGGGTCCAGTGTGGTTCCAAAGCCAAGAAATTTGGAGTTCATGATGGACTATGTGTGTTTTGTGGCATTGAGGAGGACCTCCCCCACCTTTTCTTCAACTGTAGCCATGCTCAATCCTATTGGAGTTATCTTCAAGCCATTTTCCAAAGGATGTAGATCACCTTCAGCTACAAAAAAACCCTTCTTGGCTCATGTAATAAACTTGATTTTGTTCTTTGGAGCATCTAGAGGGGTCACATATTATGTTATATTCGGAGATCCACAAATCAAACTGTCATGAACAGGAACAAAAACTATATGAATCATGCTACTGTCAAAGGATTGGGAGATATTAGTCTTCAAAGTTTGGCAGCCATCTAATCTATCCCAACAAAAAATTTCCAGCTTTCTCTTCACCTAAAAAATACCCCGCCTAGGAAATGGAGAGAGTCCCTATTGCAATTGTATTTTACCTTCAAATTTGATATGGTTTTGAGATGTACTTAAGGCCTCTCTGTAGATTAGTATCTCCTCAGGTTTATGTAACTCTCCTGCCTGCATCACCATACCCTGGTAGATGGTGTGCTTCTGATCCTTGCTATTTTGTTTTGTGGGGGAGCCTGCCCCTTGTACAATCACACATTTCATCATTAATTTCAAATGTCCTACTTCTTCAAAAAAAGGGATTGATTTTGAAATATTTGCACACCATATATTGATGGTACTATTTGCTCAACCATGCAAATAGTCCTTATACTTACAATGAGATTCACTCTACTAGTTGTTTCTAAAAAGAATGATAAATGTAGAGTCTCCATTAATTTAAAAATGGTGAATGCAAGCGCTACTAGGGACAGCTATCCGTTAACCATTATAGATAATCTATTAGAAAGGATAACTTGAAATTAACAAAAATAATTTTGAAATGAATTCTTTGAGTTAAATCAAGTGCCCATTGTTGAAGGGGATCAACACAAAACTACCTTCACTAGAAAATGGGGCAAATTGTCTTTTAGAGTGATGCCATTTGGATCAATCAATGTATTTCAAATTCTAATGTGCAATATCTTCAAGGCATTTATTCATAAATGCCTATAAGTATACATCCTTGAGTTATGTGTTTACTCTTATGAACAAAAGGAACATCTTCCAAAATTAAGAAAACTATTTCATAAATGTCTCTGGTATAAAGTGTGCCTAAACCTCAAAAAGTGTGACTTCATGGTTGGCTAAGGCAAGATCATGGGCACATAGTTTCCAAGAATGGTATACCTATTGATGAAGAAAAGGTAAGAGCAATTGTGGGATTACCTTGACCATGAAACATACAAAAAATCCAAGCTTTTATGGGACATTGTGATTATTATAGGAGTTTCATACATATGTATGGAACCATTTCTTAGCCTATGTATGGGTTTTTAAAGAGTTAAGGGAAGAGCATGAACATTGCTTCAAAGAACTCAAAATATGTCTTCTCTATGCACTAATATTGAAGCCCTTGGAATGGAACAAGCCCTTGCATCTCCATGTGGATTCTTCTGATTACACAATTGGATGCATCTTAATGGAACCTCAAACTAAGGGAACTTTTGACTTCCCAATCTCTTATACAAGTTGTCAACTTATTCTAGTAGAACAAAATTATACAACTACTCAGAGAGAGGACCTCGTTGTGGTCCATACAGTAATACGTTTTCACACTATTTACTAGTGCATCTCAAGATCTAGGTTGCTTGTACCACAAAGATGCCAATGGGGACCTTTCTTGTTGCAAGCCGCATGATGAGTAGCCAAAGTTCATCTGGATTTTTTTGGTAGGCATCTCCCATAATTAATGAATTTGTATAACATGCATAGAAGATGAAATATATTTTGTTCACATGCAGAGAACAATACATAAATATGCTATTGATTGTCCCACCTACCAAGTAATTCCAATAAAAACATGCTAAATTATATTATGTTTCTACATGCCCTCATGGAGCAAGAACATAGTAGATTAGTTGAGATCTTGCACTTATGATGAAGACACTACCATATGAAAACAATGAGATTGGCATGAAGTGATTTGAGATTATGCGCTTATCAAAAATATGGTATACAAGAGAGACAACAAAAATTATCTCTACCTCTATGTACATGAAGATCATTATTTGCCACTATTGGAAAGTGCACAATGAAATGTTGGGTCCATATGATGGTCAAATCAAAATATAGACAATTAGAATTCAGAAGGATGCTTCATCTTTGGCAAGTATGGCCACTACGCAATAGATTGCTTTCAAAGGGAGAAGATAAGACACAAGGATCAAATACTTGGTACATGGATAGTGGATGTAGAAACCACATGAGTTGCAGCAAGGAGTTCTTATCAAACATGCAAGTGCCACCAACCAAAGGACATGTAGAGACAAGTCATGATAAGGAGACCTTTATCCTCATGGCTAAAATGACTACTCTCAAAGATATCATTGCAACTGTAGTAAGCAAGAATTGGAAGATGTACTAGCTTGATGTTAAGAATGCATTTCTCAATGGAGAGTTATAGGAAGTTGTATACATGGATCAATCAATAGGGTTTCACGATAAACTCAAGGATGGCTATGTTTTCAGGTTGGAAAAAACATTATATTTTCTCAAGCAAGTTCCAACGGATTAGAATCAAAGGCTTATGGAGTACCTATTCATTTGTGATTACAATCAAAGATAAAAAAATCCATCATTGTGTTACTAGATGTAGATTATCTAATTTTTATAGGAAATCATCAAGAACGTATCAGAGACATAAAAAGGAAACTTGGGAAGGAATTTACGATCTTAGATCTTGGAGATCTAAGGTACATTCTAGGTATTGATGTAATATATAAAGAAAATAGAGTTTGGTCTATGCAAAGGAAGTACATTTTGGATGTTTTGAAGAAGTATGGAGTTACAAGATGTAACCATTGAGAAATCCTATGGAGGTGAATATAAAATTGACTTTAATGAAAGTTAATGAAGTACATGATACACTTTCATACAGGTGTATAGTCGAATCATTTTACTATGCTAATATGACTAGACCGTAGCTAGCATACACACTTGGTGTGCTCTCTCAATTCATGCATACACCTAGAGTTCTACATCTACTTGTAGTTAAGAGAGCAATGAGATTTCTAAAGTGTACAATCAATGAAGATCTATTCTATCCTTTTGAAGATGAAATGAAGTTAAAAGCTTATATAGATGCAGATTGGTGTGAGTCCAAAGATGATAGAAGAAGCACAAGTGGATATGTAGTGACGCTTAGTAACAAGGTCATTTCCTAGATGGCCAAGAAGCAACCCACAGTTGCTCTTTTATCTACTCAAGTTGAATACATGGCATTAGCTCCAGTGACTCGTGAGCGTATGTGGCACAAGAAGCTTAATAGAGCTTAACATAAAAGTTAACTAATTTCCAATCATGTGTGACAATATGCATAGTTTGTACCTATGTCCCAATCCCATGTCCGATGTTAGAAGTAAAGATATAGAGGTACACTATCATCACATCAAGGATAATGTGCTCGCCAAAGAAATTCAAGTACAACATATAAGTACCAAGGACCAATGCGCTCAAATGTTTAGGAAGGCTTTGGAATCAATCAATTTAGCAAAGTTCAAGAAAGACATTTGCTTGTTGGAGCTAGGATGAAGAAATGTAGCTTGAAGCTTGAGGGGGAGTGTTGAAATACAAGCTTCAACCGTAGTCTTAATGTGACCATCAGATGGATGCCACTTGGTGTTTGAGGAGAAAGCTTTCAACCATAAGATATCACAACCTAATTTTGAAAGTGATTCCTCCTCTCAACAACCAAAATTTGAATCACATTTAGGTGTGAGTAGTTTCCTATAATCTAGGAGAAGTGATTCCTAACTTATAAGGAATCTTTTCATCTCTATATCTACACACACTCAGCTTTAAATTAGGATGTTCCCATGTATGTGTATGCATCTAGATATTTTTGAAGCAATTTAGTAGGCCATGAGCCGCTAGACCCCTGGTTGCTTGCTTGGGTGAGTTTGAATCAGGATTTGTGTAGCCATAGCTAGCACACATAATTTTGTGTGAGCACTCTAGATGGATTTGAGTGTTGACCATTGTTCATTAGTCATATCTCTCTTGTAATCTTTAGGCTTGTTGGAAAGATAATCAAGTGATATAAATTTGGTGTAAATCTCCTCTAGAGTGAACATGTGTCTATCGATGTACACCTAGTGAAGAGAAAATCTAGTCTATCTTGGAGGTATTGATTCTCCTAGTAAGAGTAACCATTTTAAGTGAAATAAATTGCATTGGAAAGGCTATAAATTTAGTCTATTTATGAAAAAGAGCTTTGGTTTACTCTTCATATTGTGTGAGATTCAATCATTTCATTAAACAAAGGTTTTGTGAACTTGCCTCTGAGGAAACTATAGCATTAAGGCTACATAGGGAAGTTCCAAATTCTCCCAACACATAAAAAATTAGCTCCATATCATCCTCAAGCAAATGGTCTTTTGAGAATTCCAAGAATGTTATGTACACAATATTGTAAAAATTGGTTAATTTAGGATGCTCTCATTGGGTTGAGCAACTACACCATGTAGTTTGGACTAATCATGTTGCTAATAAAACTACACTAGGAGGTAGTCCATTCAACTTGGTATCTAGAAAACATGCAATGTTTCTTATTGAATTCCTTCTAATGACTCTCAAATTTTCTAGAGATATGACGTGAATGGTCATTCATTATCTGCTTTAGTCAATAAACAAACA
The DNA here is from genome assembly GCA_020310875.1 of Ceratopteris richardii. Taxonomy (NCBI): domain Eukaryota; kingdom Viridiplantae; phylum Streptophyta; class Polypodiopsida; order Polypodiales; family Pteridaceae; genus Ceratopteris; species Ceratopteris richardii. The sequence goes on from CM035423.1 coordinate 13,807,534, forward strand.
CCATGGAATACAAGAGACATGCCTTAAGGCTATGATTATGCTCACAAAAACTGGAAAACAATTTATTTTGATGCCGCTATAAAGGGTAATAAGTTTTCATAAGGAAATCTTGTACTTGTTTAAAACCTAAAAGCACATGTTAAGACACTATAGATGTGAAGACTTGGACCCTATGTGATACATCATATCTCGCATAGTGGTGCCATTAAATTAGCCACCCTTGCAGGGGGATGTTCTTTAAAGCTATACCAATGGCTATAGAGTTAAGAACTACCAAATGCCCCTGACTTTAGACATGTTAATATGATTACAAGTATCTACGGATAGAAAATGCAATGAACAATGCATCAAACTAGAAACTCAATAGGAAGCCTTATAGTCTATATGTTAGAAATGATCACTATTAAGGCACATCAATTGAAACATGCACTCTAATCTACAAAGAGAAATAAAAATGGTGTTATTTCGCAATATAAAGCATGTATCATGACTATGTGTCACATGCATTTAAATGCAAAGCCATTCACAGATACGATATCATGCATAGCTTCTCAACACTACCATTGTGATTTATTTCTCTCTAGCACAAGTTTTGAAGGCTAAATTAAAACTATAAAAGAATAGTTGGTAGTTTTGGGAGGTATTCAAACTGAGTACACTAGCGAAGTTTAATCTCCCATGCATTTGGGCAAAGCTTTATTATCGGTGAGATTTTAGTATGTGAGGTGATGATACATCGGGTTATACTAGGTCAGGATTGGCCATTCGATAATTCCATAGGCCGAACACTACATAAGATGCAAGTAATTCTCAAGGGAGAGGAAATAATATCATTTTATATCTTTTCACTTTTGTATCCCTTAATTCAGAAAGTGAATCCAAATAGCATCGACATTATCTTTGATGCTAAGAACATACATAACCAACCACTCGTTGATCAAGATCATTTCACAAGGAAGCATAGGTTAGCATGAATGAGACATTTAATTACCCACAATTGTAGTGTAACAAATCTTACAATATCACATTTGGATGCTGTGGAAACTAGTTACACAATCTATGATTATGTTTTCCATTTGGGGAAGAAAGGAGCCTCACATAAACAACCAATTTCCAAATAAAAGTCCCCACTTAAAGAGCCACAATGGAGCATCAAATGGATTAATATACGTAAAACTATAGTGCCACAAAGAATCAATACAAATAAGTATGGAGTAATTTCAAATCTTTACGTCACATTAAGTAGTACCTCATGTAGAAAAGAATGGCAAAAAGTAGATGGGGGAGAATGCGGTGGAGCCAGCAAAAAACATCCTTGCAAGAAGCTCCATGGTGGCAGGTTCAAGCCCTCACTTACACATAAGAAAAAAGATGCATACGGCCAAAAATAAGCAAAACTAAGACAAAGAAGTCCTAAGCTCATACAAAAATGGTTCCCAAAGAAATTTGATCTGCCACCAAGGAGACCAAATTGATTACTACGTGGGTCCAAAAAGAGATGTTCCATTCCTCCTCCATCTTCCATAGTCACGTCTTCATTAGTAGCACAATCCTTGGTGGAACTCTCCTCAATAAAAGAGCATACATAACAACTAAAAGCATTAGTCTTTGGGCTATCATGATAAATGTGCACATCATGCTCTTGGAATGCATGGATATACCTAGAAAGAGCATACACACTTATAAACAAGTACATATAGATCTAAGACTTTCCATCCATTCTTAGTATATTCAAAACTACAACTTACCATCTAGTGTGTCAATTCTATATTTTAGGAAATATGAAATTTTAATCTAGTCAACCAAGAACCTCTCCATTTGATAACCATGTTCCTAAAGGCATATCCATGTTTATTGCGACATTAGATCCGTTGCACTTGAAGTATGCATCAAAAGAAGGTCCACATTATTGAAAGAACTTGGAGAAGCTTGTAGAAGGTAGAAAAGTGTGTTTCGAAGTGACAAAGTTTGGTCAAGCCAACCGGCACAAGACCAGCCCTTGAGCTTATGGAGACTCAAATAGACCTTATAAGCATGTGATAAGTGCAAAGAAACACACTATGTACTTTGGAGCATCAAGGAGAATGAGTCAATACAAAATAGATAGGTTCGTGGGTCGACTAGCTCAAAAACTTACTATCTATGGAAGAGACAATGAACGTCAAATGCCCATAGCGACCAGCGTGATTACAATTAGAAACAATCCTTTTAAGGGAGTGATAAACATAGGGTTGAGTGAATATAATAAACAAAAGTATAAGGAATAAGCCAAATATGCTATAGAAATGAATGCGACATTCACCCGTGGTACTTCCTATTTTTCAGGAATACGCACAGATTGACCCCGAGATAGAAAACTCAGATTTCTCCCGATCTACTAAACCAAATGCTTTGAAAATGTATAGGCATACACTATACACTATACCTCTCCAATGCGTCATCTTGCGCTCAATTTGGAGCTTTGGAGAGAGAGCAGCAGCCTCTGCAAGATTACTCTTGGCGAAGAAGATGATGTAGAGAATTGAAGGAGCAAGACAATGATGGTCACAAGTGTACGTATATTGCTCCCATGTATTGTACAAGTGATTTAAAGTCTTTATATAGACTCTAGGAGTGTTCCATGACTTCTACAAGTGAAGTTTGAATTCAAATGAAGGTGGGAATGGTTGTTGGAGGGAATCAATTCACTTTCCTACAATCTATGAAAAGTGAGGATATGGTTTGATCTACTTTTAGGTGATTGATTGCTTGATTGAATGCAACTTCAACCACCACAAATTCATGGGATTTGGGCTTTGATTGAATGCAACTTCAACCACCACAAATTCGTGGGATTTGGGCTTTATCTTTCTACCTTTAAATATGTAAAACTGAAGGCTTTTACAACGGTAAATGAGCCATCAAAAATCTCTCAACAAAATACAATAAATGAGCATATGAAAAAAAAAACTCTCCAACGGATATTCTTTCGATGCGATAGCCTTTGATGTAGATCAAATCCACCTCAAGCACAGTGTAAGCTTGATGTTCCAACAATTATATGACATTTAATGAGACATAATTGCTAGAATCGGTGAGCCTTTGTATGTGAGGAGATTGTACATGTTCTTCTGGTTGTTACCGAAGCGTCCTTTCATTAGATTATAAATGGTTACATCTCTTCGCAGCGACCTTTCAGTTCGTGCGGAATATGAAAAGGAAAAGATTTACAATTGCCAATCTAGCGGCTTACACTAGCATGCACGGTGGACTTGAACGGGCAGGTATACAAAATTTTATGGCTCATCTATTATACCCTATAGATACATTGTTCTAGCTAATTTAAACGTTCTGGCAATTTTCTGCTTCATGCTATCCAGCATTTTCTTCAAAATGTCTGGTTCGACTAACTGAGTGTCAGTACGAACAGAGCTAGCTGTAATTACTTGTGTCATTAATAGTTCAGCTTGAGTCTGCAAAAACGCTTCCTGCAGGTAAAAGTCATTAGCCAGTGCCGCATCCCGGCTTAATTTCATATCGGCAATCTGTTGATCTATTCGTGATAAACGTTTTCCTTGAGCTCCAAGTTGCCTTTCTCTTCTCTCTAGTTCTTGATTCTGAAATTGGATGGTCTAAAAATAAGCATCTCGCTCTCTTCGAATCGCTCGAATCTCTTTCTGGAGCTGAGCGACCAATGTCATCTGGTTTTTAAGAGCAGAATTTGATTCAAATAAATTATCATTAGCAAGCTGAAGTTCTCTGTTTGTCTGTTTGGCTAAATCGGCCATCTCTTTTACTATCTACAATGCTTCATCAAGTTGAACTCGTGTTTCGGCCAATAAATTTCCAAGGGAAGCTTGTGCATCCTCCTTATCCTGTACTAACTGTGTTAAGTGGACAATTTCAGCATCGGCAGCACTTAATAAATCATCTTTAACCTGAATCTCAAATAATGCAGCATCTCTTTGACTAATTAATGATTCCTGTTCGGCGAGTCTGGCCTAGAGTTGTTGAATCTATAGGTGCAGAGCATGATTTTCTGCTTTTACTGGATCGATTTCTTCCTGTAATGGAGTAATATCTGCTTCAAGGGTATCAACCTTATGCTGCAATTCCTGACGAAGATTCTCTGTAACCATTCTTAGTTGCATCGGAAGCTGTTGTGAAAATTGAATAAGCATAGGTCCCATGGATTCTAATTCTGTGAACATGGGAATCAGAGGGAGTAAAGGAGGAAGTTTTTGGGATGAAGAGGCGGATAAAAGGTGATGCGAAGATGGGGGAGAGTAATTCCGTGAGGATGATGAAGCGACAGGTTCTTCAATAGGCTTCACAGATATAATGGGGTCGATCGGAGGTATGGGTGGAGAAGTGGGTAGCGGAGTGTTAGCCACCAATACTTTTTCGGTGGATTGCTGCGTAGTCACTTGAGGTTGAACAACTGCAGAATCTACTACCGCAATCAAAGCTGCCAAAACTTCTGCAAAAATAATCTACATATCTTCTTGCACATCTTGTTTGGACTGCTGTTGAGATTCTTCCTTAGAAGATCTGTCTTCAGAATCAGCAGTAACACTCTGATCTTGTTGCTGGTTTGGAGATGACTGAGTGGATGAATCATGGTGAATCGATGTAGCAGTGTCGTGGAAAATCTCTTCTTCATTTTTATCTGCTTTATTTCCAGCGGCAGACCCTTGCACTTGAGTGTCAGACGAACTTATCTTGATTCGTTTTCGGCGGAGGAGTTGGAAGATTTCTTCATCATCTTCTTCGTCGTCTTCAAGTATTTGAGCAGATTCCTCATGATATAAGATTGGAGCTCTTGGAGGTGGTTGCGCTGCTTGGAGGGCCGGAAACAAAAAAGTAAGGATGTGCGGTAAACGTGAACATGGGAGATTACCTTTGTTAACGTGTTTTATGACTATAACGCATTCTCGGTGAATGCGCTGGAAATAGTAAAAAGCAAAATTGATAGGCTCTCTAGCAGCCATATCAATCACCGAGTACAATGGGCGAGAAATCCCATAAGTGCATTTTTGTAAGTTTAATATGGCTACTAAAAATTGCAAAGCTGTTCGTTGAGGATCAGGGTGACAGAGTATGGCATACTCATTCGAAGAGTGCCTGGGAAACAATTCATTCATAGTAGCGATTGGAAGATTAGGACCATTCTCTCGTCCTTCCGGAGAGAGTCGAAAAGCGGCAGCAAATGACTTTGGGGTAATTACAACACTAGATGGGAAACACGTAATAGGCCAACTCTGCTCTGTAGCATGTGTGGCGGCAATACCAGTGATTATCTGAGCATAATACGGATGGCACTCCACTGAATGCCAAGGCAATTCAGCGAAGTTGGAGAAACCTCAGACATGCAAGAATTCACTTATGTCCTGAGGAAGTCCGTCACGGAAGGTAGCAAACTTTGCCAGGGCTTCCATGATGTGCACGCAAAGTAGCACGAATACACAGTGATGACAGAAAATGCAAAGCACACAGAACACGCAGACACAATAGCGATTAACAGCGAAATGAAAAAGATCAAGTAGATACTTGGTAGCGGGAGGTGATCGAAATTGTTAATCATTGCACGATGTTGAGATGATAACCTTCATAACTACGGTGTGCATGCATGAGCAGAATCAATAACAAAAGGCGGCGATTATTCATGGTTATGTAGCAAAACGAGGAGTTTATGGTTATTATTCAACTAACACGCAAAAGGAAAAAAGAAAAAGAAAAAAGACACGCGGGCAACCGCAGAACATGTCAGCGAGAATCGGATGCTTGATGATACGGCCGCAACTTTGAACCATTGATCACTTTAGGAAGAGGAACTCCGGTCAATGTAGTCAACCAAAAAGTAGCTGGGCCTACTTGTTCACTAATTCGGTAAGGACCGAACCATCGTAATTTGAATTTTCCAGCCGCACGATTTGATTTAGCATTATAAAACAACACAAGTTGTCGTACCGTAAAAACAGGAGTTTTAAGAAAGCGATTATGAGTACCTGCTTGCCGCAACTGAACTTCTTGAAGGGTCAGAAAACTTTCCCAGCGATGTTGCTCCAAGTTTCTGAGTGCTTCCAACCGAAATGACAAAGAGTCTTCAGGTAACAATTTCTGAGTGATAGCCATGCGTAAACTGGGTACCACAAGTTCCATTGGTGCAATTGCTTCCAATCCATAAGCAAGCTTGAAACGAGTCAGTTCGGTTGCTACTTTGTATGTAGTCCGATATGCCCATAAGACTACTTGTAGTAACTGATCCCATCTTTCTAGTGATTCCACAATCAGTTTTCGAAGCATAGTTAACAACGTTTTCTTTGTACTCTCAGTTAAGCCATTAGCACGAGGATAATACGGTGAACTGAATTTATGCAGAATTTGAAAAGTATGCGTTAACACTCGAATTAAACTGTTAGCAAAGTGCATTCCTTGATCTGTTACAAGTTCCAAAGGTAATCCATATCGTGGGAATACGTCCTTCATCAGACACTTTGCTACCGAACTAGCTGTAGCGGACCGTAAAGCCCAAGCTTCTGCCCATCTAGTAGCATAATCTGTACATGTCAGAATGTAGCAATTGTTGCTAAGGATTGTTGGAGGTGTGATTGGTCCAATAAAGTCAAGACCCCATTTTTGAAAAGGTTCCAAAGGTAATACAGGCTGCAGAGGAAAGAAATGGCATTGTAAAGGCTATCCAGATCGCTGACAAGTGTCACACTGCTGCACAAACTGAGATACATCTTTGTACATAGTAGGCCACTAGAGCCCACTTTGTAGAATTTTTCGGTGCGTTAAATCTACTGCAAAATGTCCACCGGAGGGTATTGAATGTGCCAATACAATAACCGAGTTTACTTCATGTGGTGGAATACAATGAAGCAATGCACCAGTATAATCCATGTAGTACAACTGTTCAGCAATCAACCGGAATCTGCGACTATAAACTGTAATTTTCCGACGCATAGCAGGAGAAGTTTAAGGGGGAAGACATCCATCAGTAAGAAAGGTTAATAACTGATCATAGTAGGTCGGTGTCACAGGAGGTTCTGCAGATTCATCACTAGTTGTTTCAGTAACATAAATTGCTGGTGTGGTGTCATCAACACCGACCGGAGCTTCACCGGAATCCAACCGAGAGAGAAAATTTGCTAATGCATGGGTAGTGTCAGGTCGATGAATCACTTCGTAATCAAACTCTTATAACAATAAAACCCAACGCGCCAAACGACCACCTAAATGCTGCTGCCAAACCAGATACACCAACGCAGCATGGTCTACATGAAAGATGAATTTTCGGCCTAGCAAATAATGCCGGAATTTCTTTACAGAATACACCAAACCAAGACATTCTCTTTCAGTCACTGAATAATTCTTTTCAGCAGGAGCAAGCCGTCGACTTACATAATAGACAAGCCGAAACCACTTATCAGTTTGCTGCATTAAAACACTTCCAATGGCTATATCCGATGGGTCTACAAAAACATGGAATGGGGCTTCCCAATCAGGAGGTTGTAGAATTGGAACCTGCGTTAATAATCCTTTTAGACGATCAAATGCAGTTTGACATTCCGGAGTCCAATCAAACTGTCGAGGAGTACTAGTTATTAGCCGATTTAGGGGTATTGCCAAATGGGCAAGCCACCATAAATGTCGACCATGCCACCTGACTTGACCCATGAAGCGCATCACTTCTTTTGGCGTAGTAGGCACAGGTGCTTCTAACACGGCTGCAACTTTGTCTCGATCAATTTGTATGCCTTGTGCAGATACAATATGGCCAAGGAGCTTACCACAAGAAATCGCAAAGATAGATTTGGTGGGGTTCAGGCAAAGTCGGTTTTCACGACATTTCTCAAAGCAACACCGTAAATGATATAGGTGTGCTACCATCTTACCGAATAAAGAGAAGTCATCTAGATATACTTGCATAAAAGAAGTGAGATAGGGTGAGAAAATTTCCTGCATACACTACTGAAAGGTGCTAGGAGCATTTCTTAACTCAAACCACATGACTGTACAAGCAAAAACACCCCAGTTGGTAATGAAAGCTGTTTTCGGTATGTCTTGTTCAGCCATTCTGACCTGGTTATAACCACTGTAACCGTCCAAGAAGGAGTACATCTCGTGTCCCGCCACTCTCTCTAACATTGTATCAAGAAATGGAAGAGGAAACGGATCAGGCACCATGGTCGCATTCAGTTTTCGGTAATCCACAAAGATTCGAAGCTGCTTATTTTTCTTAGGAACAATAACAATCGGAGATATCCATTCGGCGTGTTCTATTGGTACGATGAATCTGACCCTTAGTAACCTATCAAGCTCTGCCTTGACCTTTGCTGCATAGTTAGGGTTCATCCGGTAGCTGGGTTGTTTAATTGGTTTTGCTTCTCGTTTAAGCACGACCCGATGTTGATAGATGCGAGGGTCCAGATCTTTCATATCACGGTAATCCCATGCAAAAACATCAGAGAACTCACGAAGAAGCTGGATCAAATCTGCTTGAAGTGCCTCAGACAATCCTTCCTTTATCTTGACAGGTCGTGGATTTACTTCATCTCCCAAATTATAGGTGATTAAATGATCTTCGGGAACATAGAATTGATGAGGTTTGCCTGGATCGTCAGCTGACTATAAAAGTTGTTATAGAGCGGCTTCATCCATAGCAACACTATCTTCTGTTTCCACTTCTTTGGTCACAGGCACCACCGTACAGGCTACCGGACTCCAATTGCCTATAACAGATTGCAGATCTACAGTACCTAAGGAAATCAGATCTTCATTGTTCTTTAGAAATGCTTCTTCTTTATCGTTAGATAAGCCATCCAACATGTGGACCGGCTCTGCTACATATGCTCTGGCATGAAGTTCACAGGGCTGAATAACATTCAGTTTGACAACATATTTATGGTGGTTGTCTTTGAAAGTTAGTTCCTGTGCTGACCAATCTTGTATAACTTTAGCCTGTTTTAACTAGGGTCGTCCAAAAAGAAGATTATAGTCAAGACTAGACTCCGGTAGTTCTAAGACTACAAAAGTCAACTTAAACGTTGTACCTTGCAAAGTTATCGGGACATTCCATATGAGTCCCACCGGATGGACTCGAGATTGATCTGCCATTCTGACAAAAAATTGAACAGGCTCGATTTGTGTCCATCCCAACTTCTTACAAAGCGCTACGGTGGTGATGTTTACACCAGACCCACCATCAATTAGTACTTGAGTAATCTTGTGATTTTTGTACCATACCGTAATTAAGGGGACCGAATGATCCACCGTAGAGTCAACTTCCGGTTGTATTGTTGCCATCGCTGGAATGCAAGAAGACCCAGGACTCATCTGTTGCTAGAATTGCTGCCGAACTCCCGACACTAATGCAAGTAACTGTCCAAGAGGGAGAGTAATGGATGCCTTAGATAAAATTTCCCATGCTTGATCTGCTTGAATTGTACTTTTTGCTGGTTCAGATGATGATTCTCCTATTACTGGTGTACAATCTTGTTCTCGCAATCCTTCCTTTGGCAGCGGAACCTGTGTCACCAGAATTGGATCTGGGAACACTGTAGGCTTGGGGGTCCATTAGCTAGCTTTGGTATGCATTCTCTGCTGCTCACGGATGCCCAATTCAAACACCTCAGCTTTTGGTTGCAATTGTTTACCAGATCTTGTCTGAACCACGGTGGCTTGTGTTTCTACTGCTGAGATATAGACCATGTTGGTCATCGGGTTCTGACGCTCTTTCTTCCTCTGATCATATTCGGCTGCATCTTTAGAGAATCTTCGGATGTGACCCAACTCTCCGCAAAAATGACAGCGAGGTGGTGGCAAAGAAGTACCTTCCTGTGATGTTCCCGTCTGCCAGCGATTTGTGTTGAAGTTTGTATTCCTCTGTCCTCGATAATTTCTGTATCCTTGCTGCTGATTATTTCTCATCTGAGGTGGTACATAGTGGGTGGCCGGCTATCTTGGTTCTTGTATAATGGCATTTACAGTTGCTGGTCCCTGCACTTTGGTGTTATATGCAAAATTTTCGGTGGAATGTCCGGTGGTATTGCAGATAGCGCAATACATCTGATTAAGGGCACATGTGGCACTGGTATGCCCTGGATTCTTGCACTTAGTGCAGTACATCTGTCTAGCCGGATCCTCTGCAACATTTTTACTGGCTTTCAACCACTCCAAGTCTTCGGTAAAGACTCCAACCTTATGCTCGAGTTGTAAGGCCATTGCAATCACCGCATCTAGTGTCATAACTCCCACACAACGGATGATCATAATCTGTATGAGCTACGGAGTCAAACCATTAATAAACCACTGAGTGATGATGTCATCTGGCAGGTTGGCATGGGCTGACGGTAGTTGTCTCAAATGAGTTCTAAATAGGGTGGCATATTCCTGCACAGTCTGGTGCAGCCTCTGTTTATTGTTCTGCAAGTAATCAAAAATTTCGGCAGGGTTCTTCTTCAATCGGAACCTCGGTAAAAATGCATCCCTTACCGCTTCATAGGTAACAAAATGATCGAAATCATACTCTGTGAGCCACCTTGCGGCTTCATTAACTAATGTTGACTGGAATACGATGGCCTTGTATGCCGGATCCGGTGGATGGTTTAGCACTGCATAACTTATTTCAAAGGTACGTACATGAGCATCAAGATCATCACCTGGAAATCCACCGAACTTTATGTAGGTTACTCCTGTTGGAACCGGTCGAGGTGGAAGTGGCTGTTATTGCTGTTGTTGTTGTTGTTGTTGTTGCCGTTGTTGTTGTTGTCCACTCATGGTGCTAGTGGTGGTACTATTACTATCTCCTTAGTTCTGAGGAGGTGTTTCCGGTCCTTCGGAGTCTGTATGATCAGACTACTCACCTTCCGGTTCGAAAATAGCGCTCAACCTTTTATGGATTTCCAATTCGAATAGTCTATCCTCTTCTTTGGTATCAAACGTAGGCAAACTTGCCCGAACAATGGTGTCCGGAATGAAGATTCACCAGGAAGTATAACATTGCCACCGAAAAATTTAAATTCTCTACAACTGGGACCGAACTGTCACCGAAATTAGTCGAACTTTCCCCAATCCAGGATATTCTTTCACCAGCAATGGTTTCTCTGGATAACACACCTATATCCTCAGAGAGGTTTGAATCTTGACCAGACGGTGTCAGGTCAACTACACACTACGTTCCTGTAGACTCCGAAGTTACTGTATCTTCTGCAGACTGTACCGAAATTACATCGGAATCTGTCGGAATTGCAGTATGTTCCATCGAAATACTACCGGACTCACTACTAACGTGCTTCGCTTCTTCGATGACCGGACCTAACCGATCTGTGCTTCTACCTCCTGAGGGTGTCCTTAACAAATTCGGTACCACCCAAGGCTGTCGGTCTTGCCTGTACTTCGAATATGACTCACCGGATTGAGTAACCGGCATATATCACCTTTGCAACACTTGCGTACTACTCCACCTTATTGTCGATTCACAATCTATGGCCACATTCCCACAATCAATTTGCAACAATCTATTGCCATCTTCCCATAGACGGCGCCAGTGTTAAACGCGGGTTGTTGTCAGAGACGCGTTTAAGCTCTTTCGGGTTCTTGGGAGTGGAATGGGTCTGCTAAACAGAGGCCCTATAACTTGATTTTCCCAATTAAATCATTCACTTCTCAGTACAATAATATTAAAAGCTCTGATAATACGAATTACTACCAATACTCCGATGGGTTCTCTCACAGACTTCCGACTCGTACACGAATGAATACTTTCTCAGTACCCGGCGCACAAGGTAAACACTACCGTAGTACAGACTTACAGTAACTAACTTAACGGAACAGTGATTCAATACTTAACTTACTCTAAACATTATCGTAACCCAGTCTTTACCGTACAGGTGCAAATAAACAAACAAAGATAGAAAGACACAGTATTACTCAGAATTCTCAAACACAACACTATGGGAACTCCACAGAACGTATCGCCCAGACAGACAGTCAGGCGATTCTTCTGGTTGTTACCGAAGCGTCCTTTCATTAGATTATAAATGGTTACATCTCTTCGCAGCGACCTTTCGGTTCGTACGGAATACGAAAAGGAAAAGATTTACAATTGCCAATCTGGTGGCTTACTCATGCATGCCATCTTATCTTATCTCATCTAAAGGGCTTTCAATTGCATCTGAACACCAAACAATAGCATATTTGGCATGTAGTTATCTCCTTTCCATACCATAACAACATCTTCATGTAGTTGATTATTGAAGCTTTCCATCCGTTCTTTGTTGTGTTTAAAAAGATGTACATGAAAATACAAGACATTGGAAGACATAATTAAAAAGAAGAAACCCAACTAGATGAAACTATAATAAATGATCAATCAATTGAGTCTTTGTTTTCATGCTATGTCTTTATTTCAGATCACAACGATGTTAAAAACAAGTTTCGTAAGGAGAAGGCAATTGTGATTTAGCTTTTTATGGGTCTCTTACCCTCACAATGAGCTTGATGGTCCCCAAAACCCAAAAGGAACCATCTGGTGGACCTACTTATATATTTTCCTATGATGGTGAAGGCTTATTAATAGGAAATTAACTCTTACAGTCTCTACCTTTCAACCCAAGAAAATAGTTAGGGAGTTGGCAACAATGCAAGCATGAACTAAGAAAAAATCAACTACAACTTCTATCTTCTTGATCATATGCCTTGTGAGGGCATTAAAAAAGAAGAAGATAAAATTCCCGTTCCCATAGCTTAGGCAACCTCATCATTGAATCACCCTTGAGCACATTGCTCAAGCCCACATGTTTCAAAATTTCTTTGATAAGTTTATGCAAATTTTCATTCATAGGGTCACCCTACAAGGCCATGCATGAAACAAAACTACCTTATACCCATGCATATCACTAACTAGTCATCCCTCTAAGTATTTCAAACATACATTGCTTATAATTCTCATTTTATTTTTAAGTCATGGAAGCACCTTTATTTTCTTTTTATTTATCACAACATGCACAACCCTCAATCCTAAGATAGCTTATTTTGAGCTTTCCATGCATATTTTATTTTGTTCTCCAAGGGTCACAAATCATTGATGCGCACCCGCATTATGTACTTCTATATTTTCTTCTAGGACATACTGTATTTTTCATTTCCTGTATACATATGATAGATATTAAAATCATAACCCTTCCTTGCATACAGTGAATGATCAACATCATTCATAGGAAACCCTATGGTGGTTAAGTAATCAGCAATCCTTGCATACCAAGCAGGAGGGGCTTATTTAAGTCCTCAAAAAGTGTTTTGCAACCGGCAAACATATTCTGGGTGCTTAGATCCTTTTGCTATAGCTAATGCAACAAGTGTTTTGAGAGTAGACATTTTAGCTACAGGGCTGAATGTTTCCTCATAATCAATGCCATATGTCTATGCATATCCTTTTGCTACTACAAAAGAATGACTATTACGACCACAACCACGTGCTAGAGAGATGACTCTCTTCCCAACAAAATGCCCCTATATATAGCTCTCTCCAAGGGACTTCCTTCTTGGGCAGGTGGGTACTAACCATGCATGTGTCAGCCATGTAACTACATGTGCACCAAGTGTCCCATTTAACTTGATTTGACTCAAGTGGATGCTTCTAGAAGGCTCTAGAACTCATTGGGCAAAATAATCTCCCATGTACCCCATGGGGATTGAGCCCAAGAGGTCCTCCTTCACACCCTTGAGATTTAACTACTAAGCTAAGTGGATCACTTGTTCAGAAGAGCACATGACCTTCTAGTAAGTCTAGACTCGAGATCGTTGGTCATACATACGGGTGACCAAACGATGTCCATTTTCAGATCCATCTGAATTGACTTTACCCTTAGATCATAAAATACTTTATTACATTCTTCCCCCCTTGAAAAAATATTTTCATCCTAAAAAAAAAAAGGCTATATGAACACTGTAGGCAACCTATGAGCGTCATGTTCTAAAACGGAAAGTTGAAATAAATAAAACTCTTTACAACCAATTTAAACTTCAAAAGATATGCAAACTTACAAGGAGTCAATTTCTAGATGACTCAAGGCTTTAACCTCTCAAAGATCTATTTCAATAAGGTATTGAAGCATTTTTCTATCTTTAATAGAAATAAACTAGATTCTCAAAAAGATTTAGAGTAAATGTAAAACATCATCCAACCACAAGATACTAGTGTGGTATCTAACATTAGTGTGTCGACCCTTTGCGGTTCTATTGATGAGTTTCTTATTCAAATAATGCTTCCCTTGAGACTAAGGTCATACCTATACTCAATCTTTATGGATCCTTACTAGGAATGCAATTCTTATGCATTTCTTTGAGTCAAAGGATTTGAATTTACCAAGTTACACTAGGAACTTAGTGCTTGACTTAGTCTTTTTCTTAGTTGACAAGTGAAGGGCTTTGGTGTGTAGAACAAGAGGAGGAGGAGATGGAGCAAGAGAGAAGAGAGGAGAGACATGCGGACATGCGTGGGAGCCTCGAAACCCACATAATGATCTCTCTTGAGGCAATGCTCTATATATGATGTATATATATGAATATGGGGGTAAGGTCACATGACCATTACATCCCCAACAATCTCCCACTTAAGGGTCAATGTGATCGTAAGTGGTAACATATACAAAGAATGATGTAGGACTATACAATAATGTATAGGAAGAGTCCAGATCTCTACCCATACAGATCAACCTACACCAATTGCCTCGAACAAGGTGTACCCATGCACCTCAAACTGCTCTTGAGGCAATGCTCTATATATGATGTATATATATGAATATGGGGGTAAGGTCACATGACCCTTACATCCCCAACAATCTCCCACTTAAGGGTCAATGTGATCGTAAGTGGTAACATATACAAAGAATGATGTAGAACTATACAATAATGTACAGGAAGAGTCCGGATCTCTACCCATATAGATCAACCTACACCAATTGCCTCGAACAAGGTGTACCCATGCACCTCAAACTGCTCTAGACTCATACTGATGAGAGTTGAGCTCACGTATGACTGATTGAAGAGCTGATGAAGTTCCTGCAAAGCTCCCACTCGCTCTATGCCTATGTCAACCATCGAACGACTGACAAATCCAAGTGCAAATGCTCCAATAGCAACTGCAATGTCTGGTCTCAAGCATAACAACTCATACATCAGGCTCCCGAATGCTGACAAAACATGTGCCATCCTGGCTAACCTAAGCATGTCAGCCATGCCTATATCCAAGGCATCCAAAACAACATCATCAAGTCCAACATGTCTTGACATATGTGTGTCAATATCTGGCATGAGCGAATCCAAGAATGACTGCATAACTACTGACTCATCAACATCTAAATCAGTCATACTATCAACTAAGGATGTTTCTAGATGTGCACCCTGAGAGCTAGTATGCTCTAGCATACAATGTGTATCATAAGAGCTATCGCGCTCTACCACACCAAGTGTATCATCATGCTCCACATGAGCTAACTGCACAACATCAACACCAAGATCAACCTGATGATTACAATCGAAATAAGTATCATCACAATGCTCTACGTGAGCATACACATCATGATCTAAAGCATCCAACTGCTCATTCAAAGTGTGCTCTATAAGAGCATCGATATGATTGATAAAAGCATGCTCTATCTAAGAATCATGATTATCCAAAACATGATCTTCATGTGCATCCATCAGAGCATCTGAAACCTGCCATACATGTGCATCACGAATGTCCATAGACCTATGTGTAAGTAGAAAAAATGAGACATGACGAGTCTCACACCATACATAAGGCTGAACTCCCACTGAGACGAGACTGTCTCTCACATGAAGTACCTGCAGTGGATACCTTTGCCCAATCCTAGCACCTCTGACAAGCATAAGTTGTCCCAACTGCAACTGAAAATGATGCTCACCAAGGAATGCATAATATTTGCTCTCCTGTAACTGGGTAACTAAAATCAAGCTCATAGGGAATGAAGGCACATAACGTACATGCCTGAGCATAAGTGATGCTCCACTAGGTAGTATAAGACATATGTCTCGTGCACCCTCAATGTCATATATCATACCATGAGGCATGTGCATACGTCCATGACTCTCACCTGAGAATCGACAAAACCACTCACGATGTGGAGTAACATGAAAACTAGCTAATGCATCAAGCAACCAAGCCATATGTGTGGAACAAGAGGAGGAAGGAGGAGATGGAGCGAGAGAGAAGAGAGGAGAGATGCGCGGACATGCGTGGGAGCCTCAAAACCCACATAATGATCTCTCTTGAGGCAATGCTCTATATATGATGTATATATATGAATATGGGGGTAAGGTCACATGACCCTTACATCCCCAACAACAAGATCATTTCAATGTCAAAGTTTTACTTGTTCAGAGATTTATTATGTATTTCTAAATCAACACTTTATCTTGAAGTGTTTTATTATTCAAATAAGAGAAAATAGATGCCGTTATTTGAAAAATAAGATCTTGGAAGTTACTTACTTCATATCTTTAGCTTTCTTGATCTTGAAGTATCTTTGAAACATCTTGAGATACTACTTTTATCCTCCTTGAGTTAAAAATCCTTCATTAAAGTTTTCATTCCCTTGAGGAACATATCTAACTTCAAGATCTAAGCTAGGACTAAAAGATAACTATCATCCCATGGTCCGATGTCCCATACCATCTTTCCTACATCAATCTCAGCATAAAATTTGGTGTCCCATACCACCCTATTTTCTATTCACATTAACATGTGGGTGATACTTATCCTAAATTCTAAACATATCTTGATAGAGTACCTTTTCACTTCAACTCTTTAAAAGAATTTTGGAGTCTCATGCATTACCTCTAAGTTTATATTCTAGGTTTTGATTCCTTCACATGATTCTATCACAATCACGTGCTTTGCCTTGGAAACTTGAAAACCTCTTGATAGAATATCTATTCCTCTTTGCTACAGTTTTCAAATGAAAACCAATTAGACTTCCAAGTACTTGATTTTTCATAGATTCAAGTTCAATTTATTTATTCTTAACCAATTTGTAGTGACAAGAGGTTTTCACTTTTTTCTCTTTAGATTCCTTCTTTACTGATGCTTTAGGTACCTACCTTGACTCAGACTTTACAGGAATCTCTCTAGTGCTTAAGTCTTAGCATCCGCTCATGCTTTTTGGATTTGTAGCAAAATCCCTTTAAGCATAGTCAAACATTATGTTTTACCTTCCAGAGACTTAAGTACCATCCTCACGCTTGTAGAATACACTCTTGGAATTTCTTCATTCTGTTCAGACTTGGAACAACTTACTCTTTTCACACTTTTCCATTGGATCAATGAAACCTGCATGAATAATTCCCACAAGGAATTTTATTGCCGATACGTGGGAAAACTTCAGAGTAGTTCGAGTTCTTGGACAATCATGGCAAAGCTTGATCGACTTTGGTTGACCTTGCGACAAGAATAAAGACTTAGACTTTATGTTTAAGATCTCCTAAAATAGATTCTTTGCTTACTCTTGGACATTTTTAGAGACCTTTCTCTCAACTTAAGTCCAAGCATACACTGATGCTTCTTAGATCTCAAAGCTAAGAATTCATGATACACCTTTAGATTATATCAATATTTGGACTTACGTACCAATACTGATGGTTTGGAACTTCTTGGGCACTACTTGCTAATAAACATACTTGAACAATTACATTCTCACATCTAGGGAGAGTTTCTTCTTGCAAGTAAAGGAATCAAGTAATACTAAGAAAATGATTAATCTTAGAATCTTTTGCTTTACAATAATGATCTTCAAAAGAAATTCTTCACTTTTGAACAAGAACAAAACTTAAAGCTTTATTGCTTGTCCAAAAGATATTCCTTTTTAACCAATGAAATAGTTAACCAAACTATTCCCATTACTCGTCTATCTTAAGGAAGTATGATCTCAATTCCTAAAGATCACTTTGACTTAGGTTTCTTATTAAGCTACAATTAGCTTAAATGAAACAAAAAATAACTCTCTAATCCTCTAAAAGGAAGAGTTATGCATTCATACTAGAGATGTAGTCAACGAACTTCAAAAACTTCAAAAACTCTTATGGTTTTTAAAATTTTGAAGCATCTCAACTATCTTTCAAACTTTAAAAGTTCAATTACTTTAAGTTCCTTTTTATTTTATTTGATTGCTATCATGTCTTGGGATAGAATCAAATAAAAGTTTTTCAAATCATCCTACTTGGATGCATGAATTTTTACATCCAAGCTCATCATTAGGATTCTCTAAGTTTTTTCCTAGACTTAGAGTCGTCATGGAAATTTGCAAGTAGCCCTATTTTCTTGCCATTTAGATGAGAAAGAAAATTGAATGTTTGACTTCCAGCAAGCCTACTTTTCCTAAGCAGGACCCCTAACATGTGATACTTCAATATCACTTTTGGGGAAAAAGTGAACTAGCTACTTGAGTTGCATAGCAGCTAAGAGCTTTCCAAGTAACTAGTTTGCCATTTTATCTAACTGTCTAACTCGAGTTAGAAGTTAGAAAAAGTAGGTATCAATTAGGAAAGTACATTTGTTCAACTACTTAGCAAAAAATCAACAAAAGATCATGCTTCATCATATGCCAATGCATGTTCTTGCATGCAAATGCATGTGAGTATATTCATGCGTTTGTATGTTTCTTCCTTTTCATCCACCAAACTCAATTCAAGTAGTCCTTGAGCTTTCTTTGCATGCATCCAAGCAATCATGCTCAAACAATATAATTGCTACCTTTGAAAAAGATATAAACATACATGTGCACAAACTTGAGTGCATCTTATACTTTTTCAAGCAAGATAGAAGTTTATGTGCATAAAACAATCTTTTGAAAGGAGGAACACACCAACATTCTTTCATTCCCATGTGGTGATATTTAGACGAATGCTTGTGCTTAATGAGTGTTTGAATATTTATGCTCTTTCATTTATCTTTCAATAATTTGCATCAACATTATAAAAAATGAAGTTTACTACCATATTTCAATGATAATAGAATGCATGAAAGCATAGAGCAAAAAAAAATATTGAAACCAATCATAACTTGGAAAATACTTAGCTTTAATTCAAGCTATGTCCTTCCATTGATCCTCAAAAAGAGCCATTCCTCGTCTTGGTTAACTTTAGTCTCCATACTTTGAAGAATCAGTGCATGCAACATCCACCAGAGATGCATGTCCTCTTGCTAGATGGCCTTTGTATGACACACCCAACTCCTCAATGGGTGTACAATGGAAAAGATGATGTAGAATCGGTTCTAATTTTTCTTTGATAGAGGATCTTAGCAAAGAAATGCATAATAGGGCCCAAAATATGAAAGATTTTTGAGTATATGTTAAAATCATAACCCATCAAGCCTGCTTAGCTTAGTGAATAGAACTCTTTCTTCCACTCAATGCCATCCTTCATGTAGCAACCTTATTTCACCAAGAGCCAATGGTCAATGAGGTGATCCCTTTTGTCCGACATGTACTAGAGAAGGAGGAGTCAATGGGAACTACTCTCAATGCCTATCCCTATTTCTCATGAAGGCAAGGCCAGAATCTCGAGTCTCTTCAGTAGTTGAAGCCAAAGCTTTTGCTATTATTAAAAGAGACATCACAATTGGAATGCAATGGTCTACTTGCTTGAGCCATCAACAGATTAGCAAGAAATCTGAGTTCGACATCCATGGACTATTGTATCTCATTCCTCCAAGGGCGCGTGATCGAATTCG
The DNA here is from genome assembly GCA_020310875.1 of Ceratopteris richardii. Classification (NCBI taxonomy): domain Eukaryota; kingdom Viridiplantae; phylum Streptophyta; class Polypodiopsida; order Polypodiales; family Pteridaceae; genus Ceratopteris; species Ceratopteris richardii. Next base: position 13,827,272 of record CM035423.1, read on the forward strand.
CATAATCAAATTCTACAAAAATTGTTGGTGCAAACAAGCCTTAACACTTGGCTTTGTTGTGTGCCTTGAAGACTCAACATAAAGCTTGGACTATTGGAACCTTGGAAGATTAAAAGATTGGACCCTTGGATGATACATTCACAAGAATCAATAACCATATGAACCTAGTCTTATTGATTCTTACTTTTTATCTCATGTAAAAAGTCTATGTGACTTTATCAACAATGTAATCACACCTACTAGACTAGAGTCGTGGAAAAAGTAGATGATCTAATTGAGGGAATATCTTCCTAAGTCTAGTGGAGAGAATCAAGGGAGCTTTAATTTGAATTCAAATTCAAATTCACTCAAAAACTCCTATAAAAGTCAATGTAAAAGTCGCGGGTCTTGTTACACTCTTCCCGAGGCTAATCCAAGCAGATCATAGAGTGTGTGAGAGCTACTACTTAGCCTACACCTCTGAGTACCATTGGGCATCACTCTACATGCCAATGGGAATGTACATTTGATAGTATCAATACATATACTCATAGTTCTTTACTCTGTGTTTTCTCTGAGTGACTACCTCCAAGTCTGTCAACTTCAACAGAGCATATCTCAAGATCTACTGAACCAAATTTGATGATCAAGGGCTCATTGGAACCAGCTCAAAGCATTCTACAACACTACAAAATTTCAAGTCATTCTATTCAGCCAATTGGGAGAAATCGCTGTCGAAGTGATCACTGGTATATTTCTGTGTTGTTCCTAAAAAATCGGGGGTGTCCCTGATTTTGCTAAAGATCATGCTCAGTGTATAGTTTGTTATTTGGAGTGATTTAACTTGATAATGGTAGCTTGTTAAGTTAATTTAATACTCCCAGAAGGAATTAAATCAATTGCAAGTGTGCTGGACACACTGAGCTTAGGACTGAGCAGGTGTCAATACAGGAATAGAAAGTTTTTTGGAATTGTGAAGGTTCAAAATCATCTGTTTTGATTTGGTCATTACTCAATCATTTTGTAAAGCACATATATAGTTTCTTGGTGTCATTTGGAAGCTCAAGGAGTCTCCTAACCATATCTGAAGAGAAAAGAGGGCAGGTGTGAAGCAGGTCTAGCAGCACCAGCTTGATCTTCTGATTGTACCCAGCCATCACATCCAACAGTGGTATCAGAGCAAATAAGGTAATCATGGGTGATGGTTTCCCTTCCTTCATTGACAAATTGGATAGGAATAACTACCAGGCATGGTCATTAAGAATGAAGACTTATCTACAAGGGAGAAGCTTGTATGGATACATATCAGGAGATGAGGAGTTGCCCTCATTCAAAACCAGAGGCCTACCTACAAAGGATGAGCATGAGAGACTTAATCAATGGTGTGCTAAAGATGCTTTGGCAAGGTCATATCTTCTAAACTCTATCTCTGATTTCCTTCTACCTCATGTTAGGAACTGTAAGACTTCCCAAGAGACTTGGGAAACCTTGTCAACATACTTCTCATCAAGCACAAGGGCCAGAAAGAATCAGCTATGGATTGAGTTTACAACTCTCAGGAAGCAATCAAAACAATGTGTCTCAGATTTTGTCACCAAAGTCAAAGACATTGCAGATCAACTTGCAAGTGTTGGAGAAGAAATTGAAGAAGAGCAAATAGTCAGACAAGTGATCAATGGACTCAAAGCAGATGACAAGTGGGAAAGCTTTACCACTGCAATGGACTTGTACATGGACATCCAAGCACCTGATCTAACAACTCTGATTGGACAACTATTCACACATGAAGCAAAGATCACAAAGAATGGAGAGCAATCAAAAGGTAACAATCCCTCTGCCCTATATACAGATAAGAAGTCTAAAGACAAGGGTAAAAGAAAGTTGATGAAGAAGGATCCACCTCCCAAGCAAACTATGCAGGGAGAGGTAGATCATCTAGAGGTAGGGGCAGAGGAGGTAAGTCAGGTAGGGGGAGACCCTATAATCAATCTCCATGCAATATTTGTGGCTTGTCTAACCATACTACAGATGAATGCTACAAGAACTACAAGAATCAAAGAGGAAGAGGTCATCAAAGAGGAGGATACTCCCAAGGCAGAGGCAGATTCAATCAACCTCAAGGCTACCATGGCTACAACAATAATTACAACAACAATAGCTACAATCACAATGGCAATTATCAAGGAGGATACAGGAACAGAAAGGATTACAACAATTATGCAGAGGATCAAGATGATTCCTTATTGATTATGAACATGACATCTAAATCAGGTATCAATGATGATCATTTGTTCTATATTGATTCAGGTTGCTCTAACCATGTAGCTGGGAATGTTGCCTTACTCTCTGATTTGGAAGAACCTAAAGGCAAGCACCAAGTGCAGACAGGAGATGACACTAAACATTCAGTGGTTAAAGTAGGTAATGTCAAAACAAGTGATGGTAATCAGAATTTGCTAAGCAGAGTATTGTATGTCCCAACAATCACCAAGAATCTGATGAGTGTAGGTCAGATTGTTGAAAAAGGTCTACAGGTCAGGTTCACTCAACATGGTGCATATGTGGAGGATCCAAGACATGGATTCAGAAGGATAGCCAAGGGAGAGAAATCAGGTAGACTATTTACCTTTGAACTTGAGGATACTAAGAATATTGCCTTGTACAATTATAAGGACCAAACCCTATCAGAATTGGAGATGTGGCACAAGAGATTAGGTCACATTGGAGAGAGGACCATAAAGCAAATGAGTAGGGATCAATGTGTGCTTGGGATACCTAATGTATCCAAGCAACACATGATATACAAGTGTGGGGCTTGTCAATTTGGTAAGTCACACAGATTGCCATATACCAAAAAAGGTTTTATGCATGAAGACTACTTGGAATTGGTGCATACAGATGTTTGGGGACCAAGCAAGGAGCCATCCATATCTGGATCAAGGTACTATGTATCTTTTATAGATGATTATAGCAGATGGACTGTCTTGTACTTCATGAAACATAAAGATGAAGTATTTAATTGTTTCAAAAGATATCTTGCATTAGTTGAGAATCAAACAGGTAGACATTTGAAGAGGCTAAGGTCAGATGGTGGTGGAGAATACTTCTCCAATGACTTTGAAGAGTTCTTGCAGGAAAGAGGCATCAAGAGGGAGACTACCACAAGGTACTCACCTGAACAAAATGGGGTAGTTGAAAGGAGGAATAGACTCATTGTGGAGACAGCTAGGTCTATGCTTAATGAGAAAAAATTACCAAATTATCTTTGGGCAGAGAGTGTATCTACTGCCACATACTTAATCAACAGGTTGCCATCAAAGACACTTGATGGAATGACACCCTATGAGGCTTGGCATGGTAAGAGACCATCTCTGGATCATTGCAAGATCTTTGGGTGTGTTGCATATGTGCATATTCCCTCACAGGTAAGGGGAAAGCTAGATCCTAAGGCTGAAAAGTGTATCTTTATTGGTTATGATTTGAATCAGAAAGGATACAGGTTCTATAACCCCTCAAACAAAGGATTTAAGGTAAGCAGAGATGTCATCTTTGATGAAAATGATTCATGGTATGATAATGAGTGCAGGAAAGTTAGCCTACCTTATGATATGGAAGAAGACTTTCCAAAGCTTGTCAGGCAAGAACCAACTCAGAATGAGGACACAAGTTCAGATGATGAAGACACCATCAACATTGAAGAATTCAAAGCTTGGAAATCCAAAGGGAAGATGAAGATGAAGCAACTTGAAGACAATCCAGAATCCTCAACTCAAGCTATGAGGAGATCTTCAAGAGAAAAGAAGAAACCTATTAGGTATGGGTATGATACTTCACTTGTAACCAAGCACTCTGTATATCTTGCAAAGGATATCTTAAGTGAAGAACCAGGTACATTTGAGGAAGCTATTACTAAACCAGAATGGAAGGAAGCAATGGATGAAGAAATGGAGGCTCTCAAGGAGAGTGATACTTGGGACTTGGTACCCAAGAAGGACTCCATGAAGGTGATAGGATCCAGATGGATCTACAAACTCAAGAGGAACTCAGATGGTACAATAAACAGGTATAAAGCTAGGTTGGTAGCCAAGGGTTTTGCACAAACCCAAGGCATTGATTATGAGGAGACATTTTCTCCTGTGGCCAAGATGCCAACTATCAGAATTATGGTGAGTGTAGCTGCATCCAAGAATTGGAACATGTACCAATTGGATGTAAAGAATGCATTCTTGAATGGATGGATATCTGAAGAGGTCTACATGTCACAACCACCTGGCTATGAGGATCCCAATAAGGTAAATCATGTTTGCAAATTGAAGAAAGCTCTGTATGGATTGAAGCAGGCACCTAGAGCATGGAACTATAGGTTGACAACCTATCTCTTGGATCAAGGATTTGTGATGAGTAAAGCAGATACTTCATTGTTTATAAAGAAGAACAATTCAGAGGTAATATACTTGTGTGTCTATGTTGACGACATCATTATTACAGGAAATGATGTTCAAGGAGTTAGACACATCAAAGGTCAAATAATGAAGGAATTCAAGATCAATGATCTTGGATTATTGAAGTACTTCCTAGGGCTTGAATTGGTCTACACAAATTCAGGTATATTCATTACTCAGAAGAAGTACATTCAGGACATGGTCAAGAAGTTTAATTTGCAGGAAGCTAAAGTCTCAAACATTCCTATGGAGGTCAACCACAAACTCAGTGCACATGAAGGAGAAGAACTCAAGGATATTACAGGTTATCAAAGTTTGGTAGGTAGTCTCAATTATGCTACCTTAACCAGGATTGATATATCATATGGTGTTAGTGTACTTAGCCAATTTATGCATAAACCAAGAGTACCACATCTGGAGGCAGCCAAGAAGATAGTAAAGTACCTAAAGGGATCACAAAATCATGGTTTGTATTATCCATATTCATCAGACATTGATATCAAAGTATACTCAGATGCAGATTGGGCAGGTTGCAAGGATGACAGGAGGAGTACATCTGGTTACATATGCTTTGCAGGTGATAAACCAATTTCTTGGTCATCCAAGAAACAACCCACAGTAGCCCTATCATCTACTGAGGCAGAGTACAGAGGGCTAGCCAATGCCACTCAAGAAGCCATATGGTTGAAATTAGTCTATTCAGAATTGGGCCTATACACTAGGCCACCTATCATATTTGGTGATAATACAAGTTCACTCCATCTAGCTGCTAATCCTGTGTATCATGCTAGGACAAAACACATAGAGGTTCATTACCACTATGTGAGGGAGAAATTACTTAGCAAGGAAATCCAGTTATCATATGTGTCCACTAATATTCAATGTGCAGATTTGCTTACAAAAGCTTTGGATGGAAGCAAGCTATGCAGGTTTAAATCCATGATTGGATTGCAGGATATCATTGAAGACTCAAGATGAAGACTCAAGCAAGTGTTTGGCTTGAGGGGGAGCTGTTGGTGCAAACAAGCCTTAACACTTGGCTTTGTTGTGTGCCTTGAAGACTCAACATAAAGCTTGGACTATTGGAACCTTGGAAGATTAAAAGATTGGACCCTTGGATGATACATTCACAAGAATCAATAACCATATGAACCTAGTCTTATTGATTCTTACTTTTTATCTCATGTAAAAAGTCTATGTGACTTTATCAACAATGTAATCACACCTACTAGACTAGAGTCGTGGAAAAAGTAGATGATCTAATTGAGGGAATATCTTCCTAAGTCTAGTGGAGAGAATCAAGGGAGCTTTAATTTGAATTCAAATTCAAATTCACTCAAAAACTCCTATAAAAGTCAATGTAAAAGTCGCGGGTCTTGTTACACTCTTCCCGAGGCTAATCCAAGCAGATCATAGAGTGTGTGAGAGCTACTACTTAGCCTACACCTCTGAGTACCATTGGGCATCACTCTACATGCCAATGGGAATGTACATTTGATAGTATCAATACATATACTCATAGTTCTTTACTCTGTGTTTTCTCTGAGTGACTACCTCCAAGTCTGTCAACTTCAACAGAGCATATCTCAAGATCTACTGAACCAAATTTGATGATCAAGGGCTCATTGGAACCAGCTCAAAGCATTCTACAACACTACAAAATTTCAAGTCATTCTATTCAGCCAATTGGGAGAAATCGCTGTCGAAGTGATCACTGGTATATTTCTGTGTTGTTCCTAAAAAATCGGGGGTGTCCCTGATTTTGCTAAAGATCATGCTCAGTGTATAGTTTGTTATTTGGAGTGATTTAACTTGCTAATGGTAGCTTGTTAAGTTAATTTAATACTCCCAGAAGGAATTAAATCAATTGCAAGTGTGCTGGACACACTGAGCTTAGGACTGAGCAGGTGTCAATACAGGAATAGAAAAGTTTTTTGGAATTGTGAAGGTTCAAAATCATCTGTTTTGATTTGGTCATTACTCAATCATTTTGTAAAGCACATATATAGTTTCTTGGTGTCATTTGGAAGCTCAAGGAGTCTCCTAACCATATCTGAAGAGAAAAGAGGGCAGGTGTGAAGCAGGTCTAGCAGCACCAGCTTGATCTTCTGATTGTACCCAGCCATCACATCCAACAAAAATGTCTGCAAAAGATGAAACTGATTGAATTTTTTCCTCATTTTCTCTCCCTTTGAGAGTCTTGATGAGATGGTCGAGTTGGTCTGATGCACCAAAGTAAGGTGCTGTTCCAAAAGAGCTTGGGTTCAAATCTTCCTTTTGTCAGCTCTTCTATACTCACGACATTCTCAGCTTGCTTTTGGGTCGCTGTTTCTCTCCTTGAAGAATCATTATTTTTATCGATAGACGAAAGGACTTCATCTCCTACGTATGAGTCATTTGGCTCCTCCTGGTAAGCCATCGAAGCACCCATAGATAGAAAATGGAGTCAACGCTAAATTGATCAGAACGCAACGTGGAAAAGATGGCAGCATAGAGAATAATTTCTTGTGTATCAAGGAGAATGTCACTTCTAAATAATGAGGGGGTCTATGCATCTCAACAAAGCTCTTGACTAACCTATCCACTACAACCCATAAGAACTCATAGGCAATTGAGAGAAACGATCGGGCTAAGCCACATATGGCTTTTGCATGAGCCCAAAGAGGCACACTCAGAGCTGCCATGAGACACAAATATAGATAAGTTGTTGCAGGTTGTAATAAGAAACAAAAAGAATATGTTGCACATTCAAAGTCGTCATGAGAGACAAATATAGATAAGCTATCATGGGTCATTGTCCAAAGCAGGTGGATATTAAAACATCCCTCTATAGTGGTGATTTGAGTTCGGGCTCTACACTTTTGAAGAAGATGATGAACTTCCCAAGGTCTTCATAAAATCTAGGCTTTGATACCAATGCAAAAGAATGACTATTACGACCACCACCACGTGCTAGAGAGATGGCTCTCCTCCCAACCAAATGCCTCTATATATAGCTCTCTCTAGGGGACTTCCTTCTTGGGTAGGTGGATACTAACCATCCATGTGTCAACCATGTAACTACATGTGTGACAACTATCCCATTTGACTTGAGTAAACTCAAGTGGATGCTTCTAGAGGGCTCTAGATCTTATTGGGCAAAATACTCTCCCCTTGTACCCCGTGGGGATTAAACCCAAGACCTCCTCCTTCACACCCTTCGAAATTGACCACTAAGCTAAGTGGATCACTTGTTCATAAGAGCACCTCCTAATAAGTGTAGACTCGAGATCTTTGGTCATACATACAAGTTACCAAACGGTGTCTGATTTTAGATCCGTCTGAACCATCGACACCTTTAGACCATAAACGTACTTTGTTACAACTAACAATCGTGCTTGCAAGTAGGGAGCTCCAAGAAGTACATGTCAAATTTTTAAAAGAATCCCCTACAAAAATAGTGATTTCCATCACTAAAAACCATTGTAAATACCATTTTCTATTTTTGTAACTCCATTTTGTTCAAGCTGAGGAGTCCTCGAGCTTGAGGAGTGTTAGAAGTATCATCCTACCAATTTTCATAATTTTTAGACTTCGTTTGGGCACTCAAATAAGCCCTAGAACCTAATTTTTAACTAGGCTTGACACTAGGTCTGGAGAGGGCCAAAACTAGTCAAAAAACTATAAAAAGAGCTAGAGAGCTCATTTTTGAGGTTAGCTTGTTAGAGATTAGAGCTTTGTAAGAGAACTCTTTGCAATCAAAGCTTTCCATTGTTCCTCTCTTTGATCTTACCTTGTGCGCGTGTGTGTGTGTATGTGTGTGCATGTTTGTGTGCTTTCACTCACGCACTTGTGCCTTCACTTGCTCGTGGTCTTCATACTTGTCCTCACGTCTCCACGGATTGACAAGTAAAGGAGGTGGTGCTTACGCTTGATCTATACCAAAGTTTGGCGCCTTTTTCGGGGAGAGAGCTTCGAGATCGAGCGTTGTGATGGTAAGATCGTAGATTTGCGATGTTGGAAGGTAAAAAAACTATCATTTTTGTTCATTTTCTGATTTTTCTTCTTCATCTTCATCATCAACACCATCTCCATCATCTTCCATCTTCTTCTTCATAGAAATTTCTTGTTTTTTAGTGCATTTTCACCATTTTCATACCATCTTTCATGCATTATTGTGCGAGGAGGAGCTAGGAAGTGCAAGAGAGAGCAAGCGCTGTGTTTTTCCATGATTTTCTACACATACAGAGCTCGCCATTGCTCGGCCCTCAAAAATTCAAATTTCCCGCCAAAAAACATGATTCTGTGATGAAAATTGCGATTTTGTGAAACATTCAATTTTTTTTTTAAATCATGATTTTCTATTTCCCGCCTAAAAGCTTTCTGAAAGAAACACGATTCTGTGGTCATTCTCAAAATCGCGATTCTCTGGTTGTGCTCAAAATCGTGATTTTCAAAGCATGATTGTCAAAAAACATGATTTTCTAAAACACGATTCTCTGTTGGCAATCACAATTCTCTAAAACACGATTCTCTGTTGGCAATCGCAATTCTCTAAAACACGATTCTCTATTGGCAATCGTGATTTTCAAAAAAAAAGCACGATTTTCATCCAAGGTACAAAATCACGATTCTCTTGAGATTCACAGCATCGAGATTCTCTTGAGATTCTCAGCATCACGATTCTCTTGCGATTCATAGCATCACGATTCTCTTGAGATTCACAGTATCGCGATTCTCTTGAGATTCACAGCATCGCGATTCTCTTGAGATTCACAGCATCGCGATTCTCTTGAGATTCACAGCATCGTGATTCTCTTGAGATTCACAGCATCGCGATTCTCTTGAGATTCACAGCATCGCGATTCTCTTGAGATTCACAGCATCGCGATTCTCTTGAGATTCACAGCATCACGATTCTCTTGGTTTCACAGGATCACGATTCTCTGATTTCACAACATCGCAATTCTCTTGATTTCACAAAATTGCAATTCTCTTACAAAATCGTGATTTTTCCATAAGGCCCTGCTTGCCTGTTTTGACCCCCAGGAGCCTGATTTGACATAAAGTTTTCATCCAAAGTCCATTTTTTGAGCTCTATAGCTCGTTGGAAAGCTCGTTTCGAATCCTGCACGGCCTCAACTATTTTTTATAAGAATAATGCGTTGATTTTTAGATAGGATAATTTGCAGTTGACCTTCAGGTGGGACCTGGAATCCAAGGGGACTCCAAAGGATTTTTGAACCATACCAAGGGGAAATTTTGGACTCTTAGCCAAAGCTTATGAACCTGAGATCTGGTAGAAACCTAGGCAAGGATAGACAAAGCATTAGATCTTCTCAGTCCAGTGTCAACCATAGAGCTAAGTCTTGGGCACAACAACTAAGTGGTTGTCTTTACGTACTAAACTCCGACACAAGTGACTCAAAAATATCTTTTAGCATGGGGAAACCTGAAGGTGGCTCAGGAACTGCCCATCTACAAACACCAGAAGGTCCCTATAAGACACAATTGGAATATATTTGGAGCAACCGATTAGGTGCTCGCATCTATGAGGATGGCTTGAGGCGATCAGTGGTCCAACTCAAAAATCCAGATCAACCCTTTAGACTTGAACACCCGGTGGTCAAGTTCGAAGAGGGTTCATACATTGATAAGGAAGGAACCATGTATGTGGTCACCAACCTACCCGATAGGACCGATGAGTTTGGAAATATCATTCATGAGAATGAGATAGGAGACCTAGAACAATGAAATGTAGGACAAGGACCCCAGATGCCTAGAGGTAAGTCAGTTTTGACCAGAGTGATCACTCCAGATTGGATCCCTCAAGACAACAAAAGCATAGAACTATTCTTGAATAGAGAAATAGAGGAAGCCTTTTTGGGGATTCAAGCCAGATCAACCTAGCCAATTGGGCATAGTCATCATGTACGAGTTCAAGGATCCAGAGACACTAGGCAAAGTTGTCTACCTGGATAACACATGAGAGAAAATTTTCTTGGTAACAGAACATGATAGACATGCATATACTTGGAAGAGTGAATTGATTTTCCTCCTCCACCAAGATCCAATGTTTCCCATGGCCTCCAAGGAGTAGGATCATCCCAAGCTCATGAAGCCCAGAGAGAAAGAACTAGAGAGAGACCTGAGGTAAGTTTTGCACACACTGTGGGCAGAAATAGAGCAGGATTTGAAAATGAAAGACCTAAAAGAGAGAGACATCAAGCACATAGGCAACGAAGAGATTAACCTGATTTTCCATTGCCTAGACCCTGAGAGCACACAAGAACCCTTAGACCGACTCAAGTGATCAAGGCAATGAAGAATTATTTTGATGGATCAGGAGATCCTTCTGATCATGTGGCTGAGTTCAAACAAGTGTTAAGAGCTGAACAGGTTGAGGATTTGTTCACCTAGTACGAGGGTTTGGTTTGACTCTTAAGGGCACTGCCTTGGCTTGGTTTCAACCACTGAGTAGTCGAAACTATCGCGATATAGGTCAGCTGCTAGATGAATTCATTGTAGAACTTTCCAAGAGTGGTATCAAGCATAACACATCATCTTTGATCTACAGTTTCAAGCAGACACCCCAAGAAACAGAGCGACTAGCAGGAAGAAGGTTCAGACAGTACTTAGAAAGATGCCCTGTTCTAGAGTTGCCCATACCTGCCAAACAAGTGTCCTTGTTCTTAGATGGCTTGCTGAGCACAAAGTTAAGATCATATGTGTACTTGAAAGGGCCTAGATCCATAGAAGAGTGTCTACGGACATGCATTGACATAGAAGATAACTTGGGTGAGGAGTTAGGATTGTCCAAACTCTATAAGGAATCTGATAATTCTACTAGTCATACTTCAAAAATCTCCACAGAAATAGATGAGATAGCTGAGCAAGTTGCCAAGAAGCTGGGAGTCCAAAATAGACAAACACAAAGAGTCACCTCATTGAACCGATGTTATACATGTGGAGGGGACCACATGGCTAACGTATGCCCAATGCAAAACCAAAACATTAGAGAAAGGAATGCTCCATATTGCACTATTGAGAGAAAATACACGAACCACACGGCTCAAGATTATCCCTACAATAGGCAGGCTGTTAGACAAAATTATCAGCAACCTTACCAACAAGGTAGGTATCAGAACCAATACCAACAGCCATATTATTGACCACAACAACAATATCAGGCACAATATAGGCCACAACCAGTCTTGGGAAACCAACCACCAGCTCCTGCCAACGTGATCCCAGTCAAGTATGCTGTGGGAGAGGAAAATCCAAATAGAGCATTGGTGCCACTGACCCCACTGATCTTAGAGAATGACTCTCATGCTCATAGTTCAGACTACTCCCATGAAGGTAGTCCACATGCTTATTACACAGAGTCACCTGAACATAGTGAGATTTACTCGTATCAATATGAGGCACCACCTATGGAGCAAAATTGGGAGCCATAATACTCCAATGTCATGTACACAAATCCTAACCCTAGGCCCCAATTGAGATAAATGAGACCACAAGCCCCTAGAGGATCTTGTTTCAGATGTCAAGGTGACCATTTCATTCGTGATTGTCCCCACCCACCATCTCCGAGTCAAGGTCAGGCTATCACAATACAAGCTTTTTGTCCTGAATGTGGTAAAGACCATCTTCCCACAGAGTGTCCAAGAAACCCCTCTAGTGCACCCAAGATTACACCCATTAATGTGGTAGGCTTAGTGGCAGATTCAAGTGCAAGTAGTAGTAATGTGGCTCCTGTACAGGGAGTTACTAGGGCACAACCATTAAAACAAGATAAACCAACAGAGCAATCAGAGTCGATTGAATCGGGAGAACCTAGTAAGAGGAAAACAAGAACATGGAAGGATACTAGAGAGAAGGCCAATCGCAAGTGGAATAAAAAGTTATCGGAACTAGAAGAAAGTTTGAAAGATGCAAAAAGAAAAATAGAAGACATTGCATCTCAAAACCCCTCGCATGCCAAAACTCCATCCACTCCATCTCCTCCCACCCCACCACCCATTGTAAATAGGCCGCAACCAGGGTCTATTCTTGCAGATCCAACCTCAGAAGGCTTGGACATGATGTTCAAGGCCTACTAGGCTCGTCTTCAAGAAGGGCCAATAGTTGCAAACCTAGACAAGAGTTACCCTAGAGCAGATTTAGAGATTGAACGGATGAAAATGTGCATGAAAATGGTAGAACAAGCGCGAGCTATACTCGAGACTAGTCAAAAGTTCAATCAGACAAACTCTGTCAAACTGGATTTGCATTTCCAAGGCTTACTAGAAAGATTAGAGCAATTGGTAAACAAACCACAAGTTTGTTTACCTCCACAGGCTCAACCAATTATTGAAAGAGGAAGCTCACCACCAAAGGGAGCGTATGTTCCAAGTTTTACTCTTACCATCACACATTCGTCCTAGACTCGATCCCCGGCAACTGCGCCAAATTTGGTGTTGCTCTAGCACAATGGTGAGAACCACGTTAAGAAGCTCCACCTCCTTAATGTCAATCCGCGGAAGAGATAGGAGTGATATGAAGATCGTGAATGTGAGATGAAGTGAGAGTGAAGGTGAGAAGCATAGAAATGCACACACACATACACACACACTACAAAGAGACAAGCAAGACACAATGAAAGGTGAGGAATCAACTCTAGTACTCAAGAACACTATTACAAGCTCAAAAGAACTCTAAACTCAACAAGCTAACACTAACTAGCCTCAAAAATGAGCTCTCTAGCTCTTTTTATAGTTTTTAGACTAGTTTTGACCGGTTTCACATCTAGTGACCGGCATAGTTAAAAATCAGGTCCTAGATGCTATTTGGAAGGGTAAACGGTATCTAAAAATAACGAAAATTGGTACGCGCATTCTACCTAAGCTCCTCAAGCTCGAGGACTCCTCGGCTTGCACAAAATGGAGCTATGGATTACAAAATGGGGTTTTCTATGTTACATATGTTACAATAGTGATAAAAATCACTGTTGGAGGTTTTTGGAAAGTATTTGAAAACATAATTATTTGAAAAATGATTCGACTGGCTCCCTGCTTTGTCGTTACATGCTTCTGTGTCATCTGTGCCTCTGGCTGCTTCCAACAGATGGTGATCTAAGATTATGCATTCACGAATCAGGCTATTTGAAAGTCATAGAAACTGCACACAGTGGTGTTGCAGGTGGACACTTCGGTCCTGATCGAGTAATCAAGACCATTCTATTCTCAGGACTTTGGTGGCCCACTCTTCATATGGATGCTCATACCTATGTGAAGAAATGTGACACATGCCAACATGCACAATATCCAGTTAGAAAAGATGAGATGCCTTTGAGGCCAATGATGGGAGGGCGTGCATTTTCGAAGTGGGGCAGAGACTTCATAGGTCCTATTAACCCCCCAGCTAGAAACTCCCATGCAGAGTATATTATCCTAGCCACAGATTACCTTACAAAGTGGGTAGAAGTGAAAGCCACAACAAAGAATGATGCTCAGACTACGGCTAAGTTCTTATTCGAGAATGTGTTCACGAGATATGGGCTACCAATAGAGTTAGTGAGCGATAGACGCACACACTTCTTGAATGAGGTTATTGAAAATATTCTCCAAGAATTCTTGGTGATACATAAGAAGTCAGCCCCTTATCACCCACAAGCTAACGGACAAGCCGAGAGCACCAATAATAAAAAATGCTCTGATTGGGACAAACAACTTCATCATGCTGTTTGGGCTTATCGAGTTGCCTACAAAACGGTACTCAACGCCACCCCATTTCAGATGGTCTTTGGACAAAATGTTGTGCTACCATTAGATTTCTTAATCCCCGCTTTAAAAGTAGCACAAGAGTATGAGTGGAATGGACATGAATTGTCCTCTAGGATCTTTGATCTAGAACGCTTAGGTGAGACAAGGCTATGCACGGCGGCAGGCATCTATGCTGCAAAGAAAAGACAGAAGGCATACTTCGATGCACACATCAAGGAAAAGGGACTGAAAGAGGGAGATCTAGTGTTGGTTTACACACTAAAACAACATGCCCATAAGTTGGAAAAACGAGGATATGGACCCATGATTATTAACAGAATTTCCACTAGTGGTGTGGTTCAATGGGCCACTCTAGAAGGAAATATCTTGCCAAACTATATTAGCAGATGTAGAGTCAAGCTATATCAAGAACCTCTTACAGAGGACATGCTAATGAGACTCAACACTGCTAAGAAACGAAAAGAATAAGAGACCAGATTCAGAGAAGAAGCACAGGTAGAGGCCAGAGAGCGTATTAGGCGAAATAAATTAAAGCGATTAGGCCTAGATGTCGCCTCAAAAGCCCCAAAATATCATATGGATATGTGCCAAAAATCAAGCATAATTACATCTCAAGTCATTGACCGACGTCCCTTTGTGACCATAGAGATAGGACAAGGAAAGGGTGCAAGGACTGTGAAAGCATTGATTGACTCAGGTGCAGCAAGTAGTGCAGTTAGATTGTCCTACTGCCAAGACTTGTAGTTGAACATCAATCCCATAGAAGCTTATCTCATAGGATTGGGAGGTGTGGAAACCCCTTGTTTGGGCGAGGTGGAACTTCCCATCTACCTTCAAGATGTTCCAATGAAAGGCAAAGCGCTAGTGTGTCAAGATGAGAACCTTACATAACCACTTGTCTTGGGTCAAGATTGGATCTATGACCATGCAGTTAACTTAAACCTAAGAAGTCAAATTCTTCAAGTTGAGGTACATGAGCAATACATTACAATAGAATTAGGGAACTGCATGCTCACAGATCATGGCACCACACACTCTCTTAGTTCCTCTAAGACTAATGTTCACGAGCAAGATGTTGTTTGTGTCAAAAGCTCTAAGATCCAAACGGACTCAATTATGGAAGGACAATTGCAAAGGCAAGCAAACCCTCCCTCTTTTTTGGAGGGTAAAGCATGGCCAGTAGTTCAACCTAAGAAGCAAGCACAACAATTCAAGACAACTGCTATAGCAAATGGAACTACACCCTTAAACAAGAAAGCAATTCCGAGCATGAAGCAGATTTGGGTACGCAAAGGAGATCAACCACCATCTTGCCCCCACAAATCCCATCCAGGCAAGCCAACCAGGCGAGAAGACAAAGGAAGAAGCTCAAACAAGCTCAACCACAAGGTATCCGACAAGTTTGGGTGCCCAAGCAATTAGCTGCACCTCAACAAGGGCGATTACAGATGTGGGTACCTAAGAAGCTCTTACATCCACAACAACCTATGTTCTCCCACATGCGAAGGGTCTCAACAAAGAAGCAAAAAAGAGAAAAGGTTAAGAACCGCGCACAGAGACCGAAAGAAGATCAAATCACCTCTTCAACAATGGTAAGAAGAAAATTATCAAGGATATGGGTTTGGAAGCCGAAAGCATCCAAGGCCCCCACAAAACCAAAGAGTCAAACACAAATGATCAAAGCCTCAAGAAACCATCCAAACATGGAGCAGCCAAAGGAGATCACTAAACAGTCGAAGACCATTCTCAAATGGATCCCTATAAGGAGGAAGTCTCAGTGGTCATCTCAAGATCCAATGGATACAACCAAGAAAGCCGGCATCAACATCCGCAAATAACCTCGAAAGCCTCAATGAGCGACAACCATGTGCTCCTTGCACAACCCTGTCTTTTGCACCATTCAAGTCATGCATTTCCAAAGTATGCATTAATATAGGGCCACATTACATGGCCGTGCATAGACACATTTGAGAGTCCCATGCACAAGAGCACATTGACATATGTCAATTATTTTTTCTGATACTAACATCTGTCGTCTTGTTTGGTGACATTGTTCCTCAAAAAAAAAAAAGGAAAGAAAGAAGCAAGAGAGTTTGTTCCCAGGTTTGGTTCATGGAATGTGAATGAGTCATGCTTAGTTGAAGGTCGAACCATTGATTACTGGGCAGTTATCAGTTTTGATAGAAGTGTGTCTCGGCTAGCAGATGATATAATTGCTGCCTTATCTGGTAGATGTCAAGAACTTGGCACGAACATGGCATCCACAACTATGGTTTCCTCTTACCATGGTAGGAGTGAGGAGTTGGAAGGTCCGCAACTTGAGTGATGCTTAACTACTGCATGTACGAGAGCATCCAGGGAGATATCTGCAAGGGGTAGTTCTGGTACCCTGCAAATCTTTGTATGTATACTAGATGAGAAGACTCCTACTTATGAGGAGACAGGATCAGCCACTCAAAAGATCTCATCAGTGGACCATCAACACGGACATTCATCAACAATGTTCCATCCCAAAGACCGAGTGTACAACACGAAGAGATGAACATTGATCGACCTTCTCCATGGTAAGTATCTTTACTTTGGAGACATCATAACCATGATAGCTTAGGAAACCTCTTCGTTGGCATACCCTTGAGCACTTAGCTCAAGAACCCCAATTTTTGCACCATACTTCTTCCGATGCATTTTCCAAGTAAGCACGCATAGGGCTACATTACAAGCCCATGCACAAGGCACATATTTTCCTCAACCCATGCACGAACACACTTACCCATCATCCATTATGGGTTATGAGTACTTGGCATGACTACTATGAACATCAACTTTGGAAGATCTAGAGGACATCAACAGAGACTCACAACGACACAGTCATGCTGGAATCCAACGAAGAAGTACATACCAAGGCACTACAACTTGCAAACGCTTGCAATGAGAGATGAAGAACCGAACAACCAACCCTGCCACATCTTGAAGCCAGACAACTTTTGTTCATACAGAAGGGACACTCCCTCTCAAAGCACTACTTGGAACAACCACTACAACAAGGATCTGTCAGGGATGACAGAGTCGAGAGGGGGGGGAGTGTTGGAACTCAAGGTCAAGCACAAGCATGGAAGAACATTAGAAAGGTGGACACACACAAGAAGAAGGAGCAAGTAGGGAGCTCCAAGAAGTACATTTCAAATTTTTAGAAGAATCCCCTACAAAAATAGTGATTTCCATCACTAAAAACCATTGTAAATACCATTTTCTATTTTTGTAACTCCATCTTGCTCAAGCCGAGGAGTCCTCAAGCTTGAGGAGTGTTAGAAGTATCATCCTACCAATTTTCATAATTTTTAGGCTTCGTTTGGGCACTCAAATAGGCCCTGGAACCTAATTTTTAACTAGGCCGGATACTAGGTCTGGACAGGGACAAAACTACTCAAAAAACTATAAAAAGAGCTAGAGGGCTCATTTTTGAGGTTAGCTTGTTAGAGATTAGAGCTTTGTAAGAGAACTCTTTGCAATCAAAGCTTTCCATTGTTCCTCTCTTTGATCTTAACTTGTGCGCGTGTGTGTGTGTGTATGTGTGTGCATGTTTGTGTGCTTTCACTCATGCACTTGTGCCTTCACTTGCTCGTGCTCTTCATACCGGTCCTCACGTCTTCACGGATTAACAAGTAAAGGAGGTGGTGCTTACGCTTGAGCTTCAGTATCTATCTATGCTACCATCAGCATTGTGCATTACCTTGTAAACCCACCACTAGCCTATGGGCTTCCTCCTTGTAGCAATGGAACCAGCTTCCATGTTCCATTTCCATAAAGTGCAACCATCTCTTCATCCTTATCTACCTCCCAATCTACATTTCCAATTGCATCTTCAAAACAAGAGGGTTCAACCTCTTGTATTACCTTTTTAATGAAGGCACAACGGTGAGCCATGTAACTGTCATATGTTAATCGTTGCACTAAATTCTGCATCCTCCTAGCCTGTCTTAGTTCATGGTGACTTCTCCTTATATCATCTGCATGTGCTTTTCTAACTCCTGGAGTCTTCACAAAGGGCAATTCGAATTCCTCATCAAGTCTCTTTTCTGAATCCTTTGAATCTTCATCAATGTCTTCAAAACCTGTAGATGTTTCACTACCAATAGAAATCTTTTCTTTACCTTTCTTTGACGTAATCGATGAATTTGTTGGACTGAAATTACCACACAATATTGCACTCCATGGATTTGAGTTGGAACTATTGCTTGGTGATGCATTCAATCCACTCAAAACTTGAGATTTTGCACTTGACTTTTCAGCATTCTCTTTGTCATTTGGTTCAAGATTAAATACTTCTTTGGCATTTGCATAGAGGCTTGACATTTCATCAAATACCACATCTCTGCTTACCTTCACCTATTGTGTGAGTGGGTTATAACATTTATATCCCTTTTGCTCAAGGGAGTACCCAATGAAGATGCATTTTTCTTCTTTGGGATCAATCTTCATCCTCAACTCATTTGCAATATGTACATATGCAATACGGCTAAAAACTTTCATATGTGATAAGTTTGGCTTTTTACCTATGAACTTCTCTTCAGGTGCAACTTGATGTACAATAGTAGTCAGAGTTTTGTTCATGATGTATATAGTAGTATGCATAGCTTCTGCCCAATAACAATGATGCATATACTTCTCAACCATCAAAACTCTTTCTATTTTTGCAATATGTCTATTTCAACATTGATTAATTCCATTCTGTTATGGTGTTTACTTGCATGAAAATTAACATCAAATTTGATGACTTTTAAGAATGTTGTTGAATTCATTTGAGATGTATTCACCTCTTCCATCATACCTTAATGTCTCAATATACTTTCGTGTTTGCTTTTCCACCATAGCCTTAAAATTTTGGAAGTGCATGAACACCTCACTCTTCTCTTTCATGAAATATACCCATACTTTGCATGTATAGTCATCAATGAAAGTAACATAGAACGTCAACTGCCCATATATATGGTCTTTGCAGGACCCCAAACATCTGTATGTACTATTTCTAGGACATTCTTACTAACATGCTTGTCATGTGAAAATGATGCGCTTGACTGTTTACCAAATTGATAGGCTGCACATACCTTTTGCACCTCTACATTCTTAAAATTTGGTATTCCATTGACAATCTCCTTGGACTACATCGATTTCAGCCTCTACAAGTTTGCATTTCCAATTCCTTTATTTTAGATCTCTCTATCAACAATAACTCCTGCACCTTTTGCAAACATGACTGCATTCATTTGAGGATTTTTCACATTTAAGGTGAACATCCTACCCACTTTGTTTCCTTTGGCAATCAATCTTCTGTCTTGTTTGTACTATTCTACATAAAACCCATCATCATTGAACTAGACTTGTAATCCTTGGTCAACCATTTGTCCAATAAAAACCAGATTCTTTGTTATATTTGGAACATGCAACACATCAACAAGATGTTTTACCTTCACGTCCTCCATAGACACTGCGATGTTTCCTGTATGCTTGATAGGGTGTCATATGTCATCACCTGTTTGAACATATTCGAGAACTCGCAATTTCAGTGAACTACTAAACTATTTTGAATGACTGGTCATGTGATTTGAAGCACTTGAATCAACATACCAGACATTACCCTTTGTATTTGGAACATCAGCAGACATCCTATTCATCATATGATGTTGAACGATGAACAACTTCTTAGAGTCATCTACACTTATAGATGCATAGTTGTTTTGCCGCTTATTTTGATTCTTCAACTTGCAATCACGTTTAAAGAGTCCAAGTTCACCACAATTCCAACATCCTTTACTATCATTACATGAATCATGTCTTTGGAAAATTTTGTGGCCTCTCTGGCTCCCCTTGCCATGAAACCGTCCTCTTCCTTTTGCATGATTCTTTTGTTGACCTTGGTCTTGGTTATTGTGTCCTCTTCCACTTTCAAAGCCTCTATCTCTACCTCTTCCTCTGCCATAGTAGAATACCTACTCAGAACTAGGTTTTCTATGGTATTTTGAGTCCTCACCAAGATTCTTTTCTTCAATAATCAAGATGGATACCAGATCAGCCAAGCCCAAAATATTTTCCTTGGTTTGAGAAGGCATTCTAAACTACTTATATGTAGCTCCTAAACCATGAAGGCACACTTCCACCTTATCATCATCATCTACATTCACACCAATAGATGCAAGTGACTCACATATGCATTTGATTTTTAGGGTGTAGTCACTTATCGACATGCCCTTTTCCTCTAGTGTATGCAGCTCGTTCTTGAGTTGTTGTTTTCATGGCTTTGTATTGGCCTCATACAATGTGACCAAACTATTGCAAGCCTCTTTCGTAGACTTGATATCCTTTATGTGCCCAATCATGCTATCTTGTATGCTAAGAGATAGCAGATACATTACCTTTCATGCTCCTTGATTCATTCGTTACATGCTCTTACCTAGTTCGCAATCTAATTCCTCTCTAGTAACTATGGAGCATTTTTGTTCTCTTCTTTGATTTACTTCCAATAGTCTTTTCCCATCAAGAAACTCCTCATTCTGAATCTCCAAGCATGGAAGTTGTTCTTGTCTAGCTTATTGCTCATAAGCTGACTCATTCCATCTACATTAGTTGTTTTTTGCAGCAATTCACAACACAAGTAGTACTTCTACTTGAACACTCTCGCACTATGACATGATAGTTCAATCTCAAAAAAACATAGTTTTTGTGTATCAACAGTATAAAAAATTGTTTGAAGCTCTGGATCTGGAACATATGAGTGTTGTTGAATAGGACGCAAGTTACAATTTTGCAAATTGAACCGATTTTTCTATGGGGCCCATCTTCTGAGCTCAAAATGGAGGTAGAGATCGCTCCAAAGCAATAATATTTTGATGCCTTCCACCTTCATGCCAATTTTCGTAGCAATCTGAGGTTGTTTGTGAATCATAGTTTCTCCATGCCTTCTCGCGTACTCTTCACCGACGGCCTTCTCCACGAGCTCTCTACAACCACACTGGCTCTGATACATGTCACGAGGAAGGAGATAAGGAACAGAGCTCACACACAGTCTCACAATGAAAGAGCATGCACACAGATTGAGGCAATGAGGAATAATCTTCTTCTTCTTCTATTACATAAAAGGAATGTACAAGAATGAACTAAAACATGAATATAACAAGTGAAATATATAAAGAAAATTACATAAGGAAAATTCTAATGTCCACGAATGAGTGAGCTAGCAAGAAAAAAATGTTCCATTTGTTAGAGGCACATCTTCATTTATGTAATTGATTGTACTAAGGTTCATTTGGAGGATTGAGAGAAGGATGAGTGTGAAGAGCCTTTAAAAGCCACAAAATTGTATAAATATGGCTCTTTGTTAATGCAATATATCTCTCTTTTTTGTGCTGCCACACATGGCTTGGGATGTATTTCTTTATAATTGTAGTTTCTTGTCTATTAATGATTACTTATACTTCTTGTTTTCTTGGAAACTGTGTGATTCACATTTTCTATTCCTTCGTAGGGATGGCATCAGAGTTCTCTCTCTCCACTTTTTCTATTTTGTAGGAGTGTGTTGCATCTCTTTGCAAACATCTGGCACACTTGGTGGGACTCAAACCCACAATCCCTTGATTAGGAGGGCAGTCTATAAGTTGTGTATAGTGTATCTGCATACCTTAGATTTGGTTCCAGGCACTATGCTTTGCATTGCACATTGCTTATAGTTCTCGACATGTTATGAGCCTTACTTGCACTCCATACCATGGTCTAACCATGCACTTCTATTTGCAAGTATTGTTCATAAGGGTAGAGCATAGTTATGTGTGCGCATATATTTCTTGATAGGTTGCTACTACATTGGCTATGTACATGGAGTTGGACCACTCTATTCCAAGATAGGTTATATCACTTTAGCACTATGGAGATTTACATGGGGATTGTCTATTGGATTGAGTTCTTATCTTTAGAAACTTTATTTTAGTTAATCAGTGTGATCGAGCCAGAGACCTCAAACACAAGAGGTGTGGAGGCTCATGGATTTAAACACTTTTTGAGAAGGATTAGAGAAGATATGCCTCAACATTTCTTACATGACATGTTGTATAAAGGTTCCTAGCCTATAAATGGTTTCCATGTAATTTTCATCTTGTTGAGGGGGTAGTAATTATCAAGGGATAGTGATAGTTCAAGTTCACCATGCATGCCAGTGTTAGGGGCACATCTTCATTTATGTAATTGATTGTACTAAGGTTCATTTGAAGGGTTGAGAGAAGGATGAGTGTGAAGAGCCTTTAAAGGCCACAAAATTTGTATAAATATGGCTCTTTGTTAATGCAATATCTCTCTCTTTTTGCATTGCCACACATGGCTTGGTACATATTTCTTTATCCTTCTAGTTTCGTGTTTGTTAGTGATTAGTTATACTTCTTGTTTTCTCAAAAATTATGTGATTCACATTTTCTATTCCTTCGTGGTGATGGCGTTGGAGTTCTCCCTCTCTCCACTTTCTCTCTTTTTAGGGAGGTGCTGCATCTCTTTGCAAACATATCACTCTTGGTAGATAAATCTAGTAAAGCTCAATGAAGTATCCCTGGCATATACTAGCATGACCACTATACATGTGAGAGAAATGAAAAAGTGATACGTGTCATCCTTGATCATCACATGTTAAGCTTGATATCTCAACATTAGAAACTTCCATGAAAGTATGGGAAACACTAGAGAGACTCTATTCCATCTCGACTAAAGCAGTAAGATTCAGTTGGAGAATGAAATTGGGTTGATGCAACAACCACAACTATTTGCATTTGAGAGTCTTTGGTTGTACATGCTATGTACCGATTCCAAATGAATTAGGGACCAAGCTTGATGATAGACCAGATAGGTGTGTCTTTATAGGACATTCTGGTGAGTGGAAGGGCTATAGGTGTTATAACCTATAAAAAAAGAACTTAAAGTATCAAAAGATCTCAACATTGAAGAATTGTTACCTTGATCTGTCTCAAATGTATCCATGTAGGATAGTAAAGTTGAAGAGAAGAAGACAAAAAGGGATGAATTAGAGACCATGGTTCTTATTGGACCCAAAAATCTAAGTTCTTAGCTATCATGGGATAGAAGCAACCCTACATGAAGTCAATTAAGTGATGCAAGAAGCATAGGCAAAGCCAAAATCACAGAAATAGAGTAAGATGAAGATCTATGGATTGAGCTCAACTCAAACCATCATAGGAAGAAGTGGGAGAACTCAAAGAACAACAAAAAATATTCAAATCAATGGATTGGTGAGATAAGAAAGTATAATAGGGTAAAGTATCTAGTTCAAAGACTTACCTACGATTTACTATGGCTAGACATTATGCATATATGAGCAAGGTTATTAAAGAACCCACATGTTTTAAAGAATCTAGCACATGCAAGGAGTGGAAAGAAGTTATGTAGGAGGAGATGAAGGCTTTGGAAGAAAATTGTGCATAATCGATTCTTACAAGACAACGCTCCATTCTACAATGAAATTTGTCTTGATACATTGATCCCTTGTTTACATGCAAAAAAATTCAAGATAGGTGCATAAAAAAGTCTGTTGTATTTTATGGAAGGAAGGTTAAATGGATTTTTAATGTTTTAAATGTCCAGAAGGTTTTAATGTGGTTGTGTTTGATCTAGCAAGTGAAGAAGCATGAGGGCATGGATACAAGTGGATGCTCATAAATAAATAGATTCGAAGACTAAATTGAATACTTCTAGAATAGTTATATTTAGGTTTATCTTGTTGTAAAAGTAGTGGTTCACTTTAGAAAGCGGCGCCTTTTGTAAATAAAGTAGTTTGTCCTAAAAGACACTTGTAAAAGTGAGGGCCCTCATGTAACTTCTATTTTCAAGACATAATAGAAATAAACCTATAAATATGTGTACTCTGAGAGACTCGTCCATTAGAGTACATGGGGGGAGATTGCATCCAATATCGCGTCAATTGTTTCTCTATTTTTTATTCCTATTATCAGGTCCTTCAGCTCACACCTATTTTAGATGATCCTCCTTTACTTGAAGAGGATGTGGAAATATTGATTCCCAAAAGGTAATAGATTCTAATGTTACCACTACACGAACTGGTAAGCAATATCATAGGTATTTAGCCAAATATAAAAATCACTCACTTGAGGAATCACAATGGATACATAAGACCTCCTTCTCACCTCACTATGATCATTTAATTTCTGCATATCATTCTCAATTACATTAAAATTTCAGGTTTTCAATTCCATGCATGTGTTTTACATGGTTCATGCTTAATATTGTTCAGTGATGGGACATGCGACTCATCATCCATGTCTATTTTTATATTTATCAACTGACGTCAGTTGCTTATCAACTGGGAGGCATGTTGTATTTTATGGAATCATGGAAGGTTAAATGGATTTTTAATGTTTTAAATGTCTAAAAGGTTTTAATGTGGTTGTGTTTGATCTAGCAGGTGAAGAAGCATGAGGGTGTGGATACAAGTGGATGTGCATAAATAAATAAATTTGAAGACTAAATCGAAGACTTCTAAAATAGTTATATTTAGGTTTATCTTGTTGTAAAAGTAGTGGTTCACTTTAGAAAGCGACGCTTTTTGTAAATAAAGTAGTTTTTCCTAAAAGACGCTTCCAAAAGCGACGGCCCTCATGTAACTTCTATTTTCAAGATGTAATAGAAATAAACCTATAAATACGTGTACTCTGAGAGACTCATCCATCAGAGTACACGGGGGGAGATTGCACCCAATATCGCGTCGATTGTTTCTCTGTTTCTGGTTTCTATTTTGTCTTCTTTCTGCCTCTGTGTGTGTGTGTGTGCGCTGAAGGACCTGATAACAAGGTCTTTTTGCAATTCTTCTTGAATTTGATTGAGAAAATCAAAATATATCATAGAAACAAGATTACATAAAGGTCTCTGACTCAATGCATCAACAACCATTTGAAGACTTGAAGATTCTCCAAACCAAGAGTAAGAGTGAAGATTGTTCTAGCAACATCTCTAATACAAGCAACAATGTAGAAGAAATGGCAGACTTGGTGGCCAAGAAGTTAGGCACGTAGGGACAGAAGAATTACCCCAACCCCCCATTACGAATACCAATGCTATGGAGATGTGTACACTATGGAGGGGATCATCCTTCTCATGTGTGCAATAGGGAAATTGTTCCGTCAAACCCTTATGTTTACAATCCTCCACCAACACAGAGTCAAGCCCAACACTATAGTATAGAACAAAAATACACAAGTCACAATGCTGAAAATTGTCCTTACAATAGACAACCTAGAACAATCCAACCACCACAATTCAGGCCATATGGATACCCAACTAGAGACCTAGGTAGGGAGTTTCCTATATACCGTCAGTACCAAAACTCAGCTCCAAATCAATGCCCTTACGAATACCCAGGTTACAATTCACCACATCCACCCTTAGGACAACAACCACCTCAGCCTTAGAATGTAATTCTAGTGAAACTTGCCCAAGACAAAGAGAACACAGAGAGAGCCCTAGTACCGACTACTTCATTGATTGGCACAGATAGCCATAATCAACACATTAACTTCTGAAGGTGCCCTTAACAGCAACACCGGCCATCACAAGAAGAGATCCCTCCACCACATTAGAAGCCACACATGTTTACATGAGAGTTCAAGTCAACCTTACGGTACAAGAACACCAGTACCATCACTGGACTAAACAAAGATCATCACCGGCAACAAAGAATGCATCTCAATAAGACAGGTATAAAGAATTGGGATTAAATGATTCAAGTTCAGATAGTGACTCGTCACAAGATCATGACACACTCAACAGTGATATACAAATGGATGAACATGTGGGAGAAGAATGGGAGGAATTAGATCAAGTCCAATAGCAGTGGAAAAGGAAGATGAGCAACGTGCACAAACCGAGTTTCTAAATGAAGCACCTATGGAAAGAGAGCATATCATACAGTTGAATGAGAAAACAAGAATAGCTCTCAAGGAAACGTTACCTCCCAAGGCGAGAACTATGGTACAACCAAAGATGGAACAAAACATCAGTGAGATACAAGATGAGCAAGAACTGGTACTACCTATACGGGTGGTAGCTGAACCACCACCCTTGGACGTGGTGGTTGACTCTCATAAAATGCCCACTAAGGAGCCAAAAATGGACCAAGAAACCACAAACCCCATTAGAGAAGGCCGAAACAAACATTCACCTACATATAAGGCAACCACACCAGGAAACATTACATGTGGCACAAGGCAAAAATGTGCAAACCGGAGAAGAAATAGTTATACAAAAACATGGCTCAATGTAAATGTAAATCAACTAAAGCCCATAGTCAAAAACATGATTGATACGACCATGACAGCTCAAAGCCTCTTTATGACGAGGAGAAGGAAAAGGCAAAATTATGTGAAGCAAAAAGTCAATTCCAGAATATAAGTGAAGAGCTCTCTACCAAGAACATAGCCATTCAATAAGAACTTGCTCAAAAAATAGAAGACTTGGCAAGCAAGTCAAAAAAATGCAATCGTATTGAGGAGGACAATCTATCACTAAAAGACAAGTTACAGTAAGTGACTACATCTGTAGCAAAGCTTCAAATTGAAGTGAAGACATTGAAAAAGTAATAAGAGATGTATGAAGCGAAAAAAATAAGGATGATCAATTGTAGCAAATTACTAGAAAATTAGATAAAATTATATATGGAAGAAGCTGATAATCTACGTATGAGGAATAAAGAATTAATGAACTCTATTTTGTTGAATCAACAGTTAGAAAGCATTGATGACATCGGGGTGCAAGAGTTGCAGGCAAGGTGGACAATAATGGAAGATGAGCTTACACAAGAGAAGAGAAAACATGCCGAACAAATGGAATGAAGCAGTACACAAATACATGGAGTAGTGTAATGAGGATGTTGATCAGGTAAAGGCCATTTGTGTAACAAAGGCAAAAGTTGAAGATGATCTCAAGACAAGTAGAGAACAACATGAAGAGAAAGACAAACTCATAGCAGAGCTCAGAGCACAGTTAGAACAGGCAAAGAACTTGGGGACACCAGTAATGCAACCATCCAAGTTGGCTTCTAACAAGACTGAGGTATGCCCTCTTTCTCCCCCAATCATTCATTCACCAATAAGGGAGTCAACTGTGGATGTGTATGATGACCGTCCAATGCCACATATTGTAGAGCTAAGTCACAAGGAGCAGGCACTACTGGTGTCTCGGCTTATAGAAAATTTTAAAAATGAAGTAGTGAACATCATGAAAGAGGCCCATATCAAAAGTAAAGATCTAGAGGCGATAACCAAGCCCTTCAACCTCCTGTATGGAATCATGAAAGAAAAAACATGAAGATACATCAAGAAGTCCACGGGAAAGAATCCGAATGAGCAGATAAATTTTAAAGCAACCACTTTTTCAGTACACTCAACAGGAGTTCAAAAAAGCTGTTGATCCCATCTAGCAGAGAAAGTTCTTGGAGAAAAATCCAACATTGTGGGTGCATTGTCAGGAAGCACCATATTTACTCTAGGTTAATCCAATATTTCGTCTTTTGCCACATCGACGATACTGGCTAGAATTTTGGGAATTGCAAAGTCAAGGTAAACTGAATAAGCAATGGCTCAATTTTCCATTAGTCTCGAGCCCCCCGCATAACTATCTGCCCACGGAAGAGTACATGATCAGGACCATAGAATTTTAGCTATCATAGTATGCAAAGGTTCTTGATCTAACAATCAAGCTAACGAATAAAATGCTCAACATGATTCCAACAGTACTCAAAAGTCTTCAAGCATGCCGAATATACCTTTTTGAATTTTATTGGAATTAATCAAGGAACATCTTGGTATTTGGTCTTTTTTTCATGCTGAGAAGACTGACTATTATGGCCTACTACTCGAGGACAATGTTTTTGCCTAGTACTTATATGAAAAATTTTGAAGAAGCATTCTTCACCAACTTTTTTGAAATTGATTCATAAGTATTTGTGAAGATGTCTACTAACCTAAATGCAAGACTAGTAGCTTATGAATTAAGTATTTTTGCTGATCATCGCCAACCACCATGTAAGAAATTAAGAATAACAACCACCACGTGCTAGAGAGATGACTGTCCTCCCAACCTTATGCCTATGTATATAGCTGCTCGAATCAATGAGGACCACAAATGTAACTAAATTCCACAAGTGCATGTGTGATCTCCTCCACTCCTTTCATATCTTCCACTAGAGTCTACTAGTGGTTGGAGTGATCTCGACCACTACTTTAGTACCTTCCACTAGAGTCAACTAGTGGTTCGTGTACTAGCCTATTGAGTTAAGTCTCCCTGGACTCAAGTTAACTCACGTTAACTTGAGTTAGAAGGCTTTAGAGATCTTTGGGAAAAAATCTCTCCCCATGCTCCCCATGGGGGTTGAACCCAAGAACTCCTCCTTCACAACCATGAGACTTAACCACTAGTCTAAGTCGATTACTTGAATATGAGAGCACATGAACTTATGCTTGAGTCTATTCTTGAGATCTTTGGTCCTACAGACGGGTGACCAAACGGTATCCGATTTCAGATCTGTCCAAAGCAGTCAGATCCCTAGACCATAGACTTACTTTATTACATTCTTCCCCCCTTGGGAAAGATTTTTGTCCTAAAAAATAAAGCTATATATGGTATCCATAGGCAACCCCCGAGCCTCATGTTCTTAATCCGAAAAAACATGGTCATGTTCTAAAACTAGAAGAACATGTCTCATCTCTGTGGTCGGATCCCTGCCCAAATGATTCAAAACACCATCTGGCTTTGCACTTTGATAAACTGGCCAAAGTACAAAGTAGTGAATGAATTATAAGGGTGGATCTAAAAACATTTCCAGCCACTTCATTGTTTCTCGATGTGCCATCTGGGCACAAACATATGAAATGGATGGATTCTAATTACTAGTCCATTTCTGGGCATAACTGGTGCATGGAATTAGTAACAAAAGTGGGATTTGTATCCCTAACAAGACTTTGAGAACTCTTGATTCACTTCAATTTGATTTGGAAAAACTTGAAGTTTGGTTGATCCAAACATTTGACTTGGATGTTTGTACAATGGTTAACTCCCAACCAACAGTTACTTGATTTCTTCACACGACTTGAGGAGTACTTTGTCCTAACGGCTTGAAAATCCTGTATAAAATGTAGAAGAAAGTTTTCCATTTACTTTGTTTCAACCTTACTATATCTTGACCAAGTCAAATTCAAAATGAAAATCATCCAATCTTAGGACACTTTTCCCAAAGACTTTAGCTCAAAGTTCTTGGGAATTGTCAAGCTGATGAGCAATTCCTAACTTCTCTATTGTAGAGTATACCGGACTCTAGAAAATCATGAGAGTTATGCTAGTAATTGAAAGCAAACTCAAATAAATAAGTCAATCTTGGACTTTCTATCTTTTGAAGATTGAATAAATTCTTGTACAGAACATCTATCTAGGATTTGTAATTTAGTTATCTAGTTCCAATCGGCTCACCCTCGAATTTTGTGAAAGAAATCAGATACCATATCTGAGTCAATTCCAAAAGATTTGGAAAGAAAAAGGAAACAACTAAAAATCTCTATAACTAATTCAAACTTCTAAGTTGTAAACTTACTATGATCAGTCAAATACTTGATGACCCAAGACTTTAGCTCAAGACTTAAACTTCTTAACAATCTTTTTCAACAAGGTATTGAAGTATTTATTTTTCTATCTTTAAGAGAAAGAAATTGGATTCTCAAAAAGATTCAGAGCAAATCTGAAACATCATCCAACCACAAAATACTAGTGTGGTATCTAACATTAATGTGTCGACCCACTGACATTCCACTAATGACTTTTTAGTCAAACAATGCTTCACTTGAGACTAAGTTCATACCTATATTCAATCTTTATGGCTCCTTACTAGGAATGCAATTCTTGTGCAGTGCTTTGAGTCAAAGGATTGAATTTTCCAAGTTGCATTAGGAACTTGTAGCTTGACTTAGTCAATCTATTTCTTATTCGAAAGGTTCCCTCCTCAATATCAACTCTCTCATCGATAAGTGCATAATGTAAATCTGCATCAGAAATGGAATGATCTGCATCATCACATGAAACTTGCAAAGGCTGAGAAGTTGCCTCAGTAGGACCAGCACTAGACTGTCCACCTATAAAAAGAGACAGCAAAGTATCATACATGTCTTTGGAGGTAACATATGTCTCCTTAGTACATGAAAGCAATGGCTAAATAGCATCTTCCACAAAAAAAAACATCATGGCTAACTAGGATGCATTTAGTCTGTGGATGATACAAATGAAAGCCTTTACTTTCAGAACTATACCCAACAAAAATACATTTTACTACTATTTACACTCTCAGTCCAAGGGAGAGTGCCTCACACACACCTATGTTTCGTTCAACTAACTTGCACTATGCCACTTTCTTTTACTTTGAGTCCATAATTGCTCACGAATATGTCCATAATTGCTCATGCAATGCAACATGGCCCTCCTCAGGAAACATATGGCCATCGCATTAGAAGAAAATTGAAGAGGTCCTAAGCCCAAGGGATAGATGTAGATATATGCTTATGTTTTTCCCAAATGCCTTGAGATCCCCAAATTGTACTCGAATATATTTGTGAAAGAGAGGGAATCGAAATCCTTATGTACATGTAAACATGGACCCAAACTTTACGGGTTACCTCTCGAGGTTTCTCTCTCCTTGCTCCTCCTTTTCCTCTTATTCTCCTCTCCTTTTTTCCCTTACTCCCTCTTTCTTACTTCCTCTCTCTTTTACTTCCTTTGACTCACACCCATGCCCTTTCACACTCCCTTGTCCTCCTCCTTTCTCTTGCTCCCTCATTCGTTCTTTTTCACATGTCCCCTCTTTCACCCACATTCATACTCTCATTATCTCTCCTCTTACACACTCTTTATCACTCACTTCCTCCCTTTCTCTCTCTACTTCTCAAATTCCCTCTTTCTTTCTCTCTTTCTTTCCACCCTCTTTTGCTCTCTTTCTCACACACTCTTCATGCACATAAGTAACATAGCTCCCCAGATGGTATGTGTTCACACTTGCTGGACAAGATAGAATCGAGAGAGGCTATGGAGATGTGACTCTCAAAACTAATTGTAGCATTGCATTACAATCTTTGCAGTCGTAAATTAGTTTTGCTAATTTAAACATTTGCTACTAGTTCCGAATCAGGCAAATTTTTCCCTTGACGACTGTGGTGACAGAATCGCCTGTTTCTATCTCTAGAATATGGTCATGCCACTATGGAAACCCTTAATGATTATACTAAAGACAAAGAAATATGGTTATCAATTTGATGAGATGACATTGAAAAAAAAAAGAGCAGGGTGACTGGTCAATATTCAACAAAGGAATGGATACACATCCAGCAATCAAGTCAATATGGCTGAGTATCATTTGGCTTGGTGTCCCGAGTAAGCATAAATGGTGAGATTCCTGATCTGTGTGGATAAGTGTGTAGAGAGAGTGAGACCGAAAGGCAAACAAATAGAACGAGCACATAGTTATGCAATCGCTTATTAGTCACACAAAAATGTTCTAAACAAAAACAAAACAAAGAAAAAACATGCCTCTTCAGTTATGCGAACAGAAAATGACACCCAAACAGTTACCAGCAACAAAAGACTTTGGCCAAAGCAATAGAGCAGATCCCTGCATCATTCATTAAAGAAGCTACAGCCTTTTAGGCAAGATTCGGCAGCACCCCTCTATATCCACCAATACTTACAATAGCCAAAACATTTGAGTGATGAGGACGATTTTGTGCCTAAAGGCTTGAAGAGTTAACTACGAGATCTTGCCAACTCGGAAGACCTTCTTTGATCGATCTCTTCCATAGTGTGCCAGCATTCTTGCTCCTCCCGATAGCAAAGATCTCTTTCTTGGATTTCATCATAGCCACACTTCCATCTACATGAACTTCCCCACTTGTCTTTTAATCAATTCCCTTATGTGAGATATTCACCCCTAGTTTCCTTTAAGTTGGTGAAGTATCTCAGGCTTACAAACAGTTTTTGGCTCTCCCGGTTTATGAACAAAGGAAGCAAAAAATCTTTAGAAGCTCATCCAGTATTGAGCCATAGCCATATCCTTTCCCATCTGCCCTCGCTGCTCAACAAAAACCAACTTCCCCTTTTTCATGGAGATTCCCCCACACCCAATGTGTTTTCTCCCATTCCCTTCGTTACAGACATCGCCAACAGAGACTTAATCTAGAGGTGTGTATTAAGCTCTCATGCCCATTCGTAGAAGCAATAATGAAAATGATGCCTTTCTCCAAGGATGCTACTACTGTGCCTGAAGGATATATGATTCTATATGGTTTCCGTTTCTGTTCCTAGATGCAAGTCCCCTCCACTGAATTCGCTTCCTGAACTTCCATCCATGGTAGGCATTTTATAAAGGAGATTCCATTCCCATCTGTGTAAAAGGGCATAGCCAGCTCTTGAGGTGCAAAACGATCGGTCTTCTTCACTCCTAGAATAGCTCGCAAGATAAAAGCATCCACAACCATGACTTATGCCCCTCTACAACTCACCGCCACGATAAACCCCCCCCCACCCCCCTTCACTGTGACAAGAAAAAAACAGAAGTGGACAAACCCCTCGAAGAGAGTTGAACAAACCTCTCGTTTTCCCCGCTGCCTTCGATCTATTTGCCCCCTTCGACTTGCTCTCTTGGTGGTGTTCTCTGGCAGCTCCCCTTCCACGATGGTCTCCTTCCCCACTCTGATGAATTACGGCCAATACCCCCACAACTGTTGAATCCCCTCCAGCTCCTTCCTCGATCTGCTCTGTACCTCCTCAGACATGTAGAAAAGCAAGAAGGATATGTCCTGAGAACGATGCCTCCCTCTGCTCCTCTGCTCGATGCTCTGAATGTCCCCCCTTCGTGGCAAACCCCCTTTTTTTTCATGGATCGTTTGTGTGTCCCGTATGTAACAACCAAAAAAAACTCCCTTCAGCTTTTTCTTCTGACCAGAATAGAATGACGATCACCCGCCTCCCATTCTCCCTTAGCAAAAAACTCCAGAAGTCTTCCCCCCAACTGTGCACCCTTTTCTTCTTATCCTCCCCGTTGCATTTTCCTGCACACAAAAAACAAAAACAATAAGAAGCCACGAGAGAGAGAGAGAAAGACAAATACCGTTTTTTCTTTCCCAAAAAAACCAAATCAAATTGACCCTCTGACAGCAGGCTGACCACTACCTAACCCCCTTTTTCTCTACACCACGAGCTTTCTCAAAAGCCCAACTCATTCAGATGTTTTTTTTCCTTTGTAATTGTAATCTTTATGGCTTCATCACAATACATATGAAATGCTTCCAAGGTTAATTGCCATCCAATGTGTGACATTGCTTTCGACTCCCTTTTTATTCTTCTTGGCCAAAAAAATGCACAATTTCCCCAGACATGATCTTCTCTTAATAGTGCATCCTTATCTCCGAGTGACTCTCAAAGATACCCATCTTTCTGCACTCCATTGATCTGTGAGTCTACATTGGTTCGTCCTCCTATTACACTGAGTTTTCATGCTACCAATTCCCTTCTCCAAGCCACCACATTTGATTGCAGTTTATCATTTTGGCTATCTTTTCCTTGCAAAATACCTGCATCCAAGCATATCCTCTGCCAAATAGAAACATGTTAGTGCATAGAAACCAAGCATTTACTGAGCTAACATACTCCCCTTTTCTTATTTGCGAAGTCGTCCTCGACGAGCCACTCTCGCTGCAATATAATCAAAACAGCCATGAAAATGTCGGTGTAGAACTAGTTTGCATACCTTTCCATCGAACCATTACTCCAACAGAACCTGCACTCATTGAAGCTATTAGTGCTCAAGAAAATCACTCATGAATACATGCAAATCATTCATTTTTAACATCATCCAGGGACATGCACATATATGCAACTCCATTTCCATCATGCATCAAATGGCTCATGCATTCCATCATGAAAATAGTCTCAACCAAAATAACACATGCATGCCTTTCCATGTTTTACACATGCACTTGTCATTGCGAAAAACAGAAAAGAAAATACCGAAATAAACAACGACAACTGAAATGAATCCAACAGGAGATACAACATACCCAAAATGCATACCCCATTATTGCACCTACTATTCGCTATGTACAATTATTCCATAACTAGATACTCTTGAAGAATCCCCATCGTCGTCCTACAAAAGTCATCGAGACTCGAGTACAAGTCAAGATCCACATAAAAACCCTGGAGTGTCCCACACTCTGGAAAACCCTCGGATAGAGCACACAAGTTATAAAGCAAAACCGTTGCATTACCTTGCTAGAGGTCTCATCCATAAGTACATATACAGTATCCGTGCCTTTAAGAATGTTGATTCAGAGTAAGCTGATCTGTCGCAAGCCACCATATACCAATCACTCAAGCAAATAACGTTCCCTTCCAGGCGATCATCGCCCTCTCCTCTCTCTCTCTCCCCCTCAGGAGTGGGGAATAATTTCATATGTAAATTTTATTTATAATCACAAGTTGGCCTACGTTGACATTGGATGCGATTCGTGGACCTGACCACCCGGTCAAGTTGATTCCACCCATCTACCAATGCAACGCAGCGCACAACACACAAACACATAACGATAGACAAGTAACATATATCAGCTAGCCCATAACAAAGCTCGATGCGGCTCATGGTCGTGACCGCCCGGCCACAATGGCTCCACCTACCTACCAACCCGTTATGGCACGTAGCTAAGACACAAACATATACATCCCAAGCCTATGGCGAAGCTAGCTGCGGCTCGTGGTCCTAACCACCCGGCTAGGATAAATCCACCCACCTACTAGCCCACCATAGCGCGTTGGTACGATCACAACAACACAATATTTTTTTTTTCTTTTCTTTTCTCTTGTTTTTTCATAGTTAATTAATTCGCCCCAGTCATGAGAATTAGGGAGAGGAAGAAAGGGTTGCTCCCCACTTTTACCACACTTACATGCAAACATACACACTCTAACCTTTGACAGATCAACTACATCTTCACTCCATTCTCTCAGTTACAGATACCACAGATGTATCATCGATTTGACTTTTCACTAGGTAACTACAACTGGCTATGCCTTGGTCCCTCATATACTTATCCTTAGATGATCTAGAATGTGGGTCCCTGGGATGTCTCATATAGCCTCACCTAGTACTCCCATCCCGACGACTTCCCTAGGGTGAGTCAGGCTCAAGTTCAGGAGCTCCGTCATCGTTACCTATCGTTAACAGATCTACCCAAGCCCAAGTGATATCGTTCTCTTCATTAGGCATTTCCCTCGAAGGGTCGAAATAGTAATATCGATCACATGCCCATCCTACATGTCCGATCAGGTATGTCTCAAACCACTCAATATGAAAAATTATATCCAAACCCTGGTTTATGAAGCATACCAACTAGTGCGCTTGCTCCACATCATATTTGGTCTCAAAGTCGTCGACCTCTATGTTCATGCGAGCGAATGTCTGGTCCGAGAAATATATCCCCAGCTCGTACAAATAGAGTTGAGTTATTTGATCTGCCATTTTGTTACTTAGCTCCTAACAGTCTCTGCGCAACACAAAAAATAATTAGAAGTCCAAAATTCTTGAGCTAGCAAGGGATAATATTTATAACAACAAAAAATCATAGCTAACATATGTGCATATATATATATATATATATATATATATATATATATATATATAACTATACATCTATGTACAAGGAGTCTACTACGTCCTTCCGCTTGGATCTCGTTTGGCTTCTCCCGTCCTAATGCTACTTGAAATATGGTTTAACTCGAAGCGCGTTAACCTTCACGGGAGCACATTCTTCTCCTAAATCTTGAATTTGCATGGAACCATTGGAGTTGAGCTCCACCACTTTAAACGGTCCTGCCCATCTTGTCTGTAACTTCCCCGGAAATTTGTAATATTTGCTATCATAGACTAGCACCAAATCCCCTTCTTGAATCGCATAGGTCTTGAGATTCTTGTCGTGCCTCTCGTTACGCCTTCTCTGAATAGCTTCGAGACTTTGTTGTGCAATGAGTCTCTTTTCTTCGACCTTGACCAGTTGTATGTACCTCTCCTTCAATGACTCTTCCTCTCCTAGCCTGGCCTCGATGGCCACTCTTAATGTCGGAACTTCTGTTTCGATGGGAAAGATGGATTCCTCGCCATATTCTAGGGAGAACGGAGTGCTCTTAGTCGTCACTGGGTAGGATGTTCGATACGCCCACAAAGCTTCCAAAAGTCTCTCATCCCAGTCTCGCCTATGCACAACTATTGTCTTTGTCAAAATCTGTTTAAGAACTTTGTTGGTAACCTCCACTTGTCCATTCACCCTTGGGTAATATGGAGTGCTTTTCCTATGTTTTTCTTATATAATTCCATTAATTCCTCGATCAGCTCGTTGACAAAGTGTGTTCCTCTATCACTCACTATCTCCAACGGGCATTCGAATCGGGTGATAATTTGTTCATACAAAAATTTAGCTACATCAATAGCTCGGTCAGTCTTCAGAGCTTTGGCTTCTACCCACTTGGTAACATAGTCAGTGCATACCAAGATATACCTATTGGATCTATGTCTTGAGGGAGGATCAATAGGCCCCACAAAATCAATTCCCCATTTTTCAAAAGGCTTAAGAGCCAGCACCGGTGTAAGAGGAGCTGCATGTGCTAATGTTGGTTTGCCCATTCTTTGGCATTTGTCGCATGCCTTGTAGTATGTGTGAGATTCTTTGAACAGCGTTGGCCACCAATACCCAGCCAATAAGATCTTTCTTGCCGTCAGCTCACCAGCAAAATGCCCACCGCAGGGTTCATCATGTAATGCCCTCAAAACTAGGGTTGCTTCTTCTTCCTCGAGACACCTCCTATAAATGCTTTCATGGACAAAATATCAACAGAGCTGCCCACCAATGATGCTATGGTGTTTTGCCAGTGCTAACAATTTCTGCTTCTCTCTCTTGCTTGCTCCCGTCGGGTATTTAGTGGTGCACAAGAAATTCACCAAGTCCGCATACCAAGGTACCTTAGCATCAACCTAAAATAGATGTCCATCAGGAGCATCGTCGAGCACACCAGAGATTGGATCCTCATTAATAATTCGAGATAAATGGTCAGCCAATATGTGCGCTTTGCCTGGTTTGGTTACCACTGTAAACTGAAATTCCTGTAGGAGTAGCATCCACCTC
Source organism: Ceratopteris richardii (assembly GCA_020310875.1). NCBI lineage: Eukaryota > Viridiplantae > Streptophyta > Polypodiopsida > Polypodiales > Pteridaceae > Ceratopteris > Ceratopteris richardii. The sequence continues at coordinate 13,864,703 of CM035423.1, forward strand.
ATCAACCGCCCTGATAGCTCGGGTTTATTGATGATATATTTTAGGGCTTCATGATCCACATAAAACGTGAAATGCTTTTCCATCAGGTAATGCCGATACTTGTTTACCGCAAAGATCATCGAGAGGCATTCCTTTTCTATAGTCGTGTAGTTTCTTTCAGCGCTATTCAAGTTCCGACTTCCGTAATAAATAGGGTGGTCCAACTTCTTTTCATCGGCTTGGCATAGCACTGCTCCAACCGCAGTATGAGAAGCATCTGTATGCACATGAAATTCTCTCGTCCAGTCAGGTGCTACTAAAATTGGTGCATTTATCAATTTCTCTTTGATCAAATCGAATGCAGCTTGACACTCTCCAATCCATTGATATTGTTGGTCTTTCCTCAAAAGGTTCGTCAGTGGTGCTGCTATTGATGCAAAATTTAATATAAATCGTCGATAATAATTAGCATATCCCAAGAATCCTCTGAGTTGCCACAAGTTTTGAGGAGGTGGAAGTTGTCCGATTTTTTCTACTTTATCCTCGTCAAGCGCGATCCCTTTTTCAGAAATAACATGTCCCAAGAGCAATCCTCTTCGTACTCCAAACGTACACTTTTTAGGATTTAATGCGATGCCTTTTTCAATGCTTCTTCTTAAAATAGCTTCGATCCTCTCCATCATGTTTTCATCGTTGCCTCTGATCGCAAAATCATCGAGGAATATCTCCATCCAATCCTGCAAAAAGTCTTGATATGCAGCTATCATTGCCCTCTGGAATGTGGCCAGTGCATTGCATAATCCAAATGGCATCACACGATATGCATACGTACCCCATTCTGTCGTGAAAGTAGTTTTTGATTGATCCTCTTCATGGATTTGGATCTGGTTGTACCCACTGAAACCATCCAAAAATGAGTACAATTTATGGCTAGTCACTCTGTCTAAGATTCGGAATAACTACAATTGGTGATACCCATTCGCTGGATGAGATGGGATATATGAATCCTGCTTCTAATAGCTTAGTCAATTCCAGCTTGATCAATTCCGAGTAGACTGGATTTGTCTGCCTAAGTCGTTGACATATTGGTCGGGTGCCTTCTTCCAAGTCTATATAATGTCGGAAAATTTGGGGATCAATTCCTCTCAGATCACTGTATGACCATGCAAAGGCCTTGCTGAAATTTTTGAGTGCCAATTTAATGCATCCTCGTACTCCATCTAGTAGCTCTGACCCCACGCTCAAGAACTTTTCTGGAAAAACTTCCCATTTTTCCACCTGAGCTTCTCGCAAATATTCCTTATTCCTTGATGACACTGTGATTGGAAAGTGCTCCCCGATCACGCATGCATGGTTGGCCAGTAAATCATTGGTTTTTTCTGTTTCGACCGGACCCAATTTCTTTAGTTCAGCTTTCTAGCACTCTGACCCTTTCTCTCAACTGTTGTACTTTCGTTGTCGGAGCTAACTCAAGCTTCAACTCTTCTTTTGAAGTTCCCTTCTCCAGGGATTGGGTAGCTTTGCTTCCTTTTGCGTCTATACTCAACATGTAGCACTCAAATTCACTCGTGTCTGTCAACCATCCTAGCAACTCCTGGTCTGAGTCATCCTTGTAACTTAGTGGGCCTTTGTACTCGCCCACTTTCGCGTGTTGGAGGCTGGATAATTGCAAGTTAAATCCATCCTGCAAAAGGTCCTTGGGAGTTTCCGTGCGCAAAGAAAATCTTACCGGCGCCATTTGTTGTCTAACCTTGTCCTTTGCTTTCTGCTCCCTTTCCTCAGCTGTTGTTGATTTCTTGCCGGTCAAGTTTGGAGACACTTGAAGTTGTATGCGATCAGCCTTCGGTCCAATTGTGATAAATCCTCTGCACATATTCGGCTTGCACCAGCCATGGCCGTCCAAGTAAGATCGAGAAGGTGGCCTCTGAGGTCCTTGGTCTTACTATCAGATAATCAACTTTAAATTCTAGACCGCCCACAACTGTGCTTACATTCTTCAAAAGACCCGCAGGCTTCACTTGCGTTTGATCTGCCATCCTCAAGGACATCGGAGTTTCTTCCATGTGGTTGAGGCTCAAAGCTTTCATCATGTACTCAGTCATTAGGTTGACTACGGCTCCACTATCTAACTGAGCACCGGGGACTGCATACCCTTTAATCTCGACTGTCACAGCTAGAGCATTCGAATCAATTTGCGTAGTAATACTTTGAATCATACCCTGGACATCTTTATCTTGCCTCTTTTTATCTCGAGCTTTCCTCGGCTTCTTGATATATTCATTATATAATTGTTTCCTATATGCAGGTGAACATTTCAACAATGTACCAATGTCCAATGAGACTTCCGTGTCAGCGAGCAGCTTTACGATGTCCACTTCCTCCAAACTTTGTCTTTCCTTCCTACATTTTGGAGCCCTTAATCTTTCGGGGAATGGTGCTATGCCTGGCACAAACTCCTTGGTCACTGGTGGAAGGATCTCAATCTCTTCCCCATCCTCAAACTCTTGCTGCTTAGCAATTCCTCCCACTTGGTTTTCTACCTCCTCATGTTCGGGTATCTTCTCGTGGCTAGCTTTTTCGCTTTCGCCTTCCGGATGTTTCTTCAAATACTCTTGAGTTCTTGTGACTACCGCCACAGTTGGCTCTTTATGCGGTTTCTTGGCTTGGTAAGCATCCACAAAGTGCATTGACGAGCTAGAGCCTTCTTGAGGGTTCGGTGTCTTGAACACTACTCCGATTGTAGGAATTTGCTCTTGAGCTCTCGATGTGGAATGCATCTGAGTTTCAACATAATTTGAGGACCCTACTGGCCCCTTATCCTTACCGGCGGAAGCTCTTCGTTTTGGACAATCTTCATCAAAGTGGCCCTCTCCACTACAGTACCTACATAGCGGGGTATAATCCACTGGTTTCTTTTCGTTTGGACATCTAGATTGAGTATGGCCAAAGCCATGGCATCTCCAGCACTGGATTGGACCATCTCTTCTTTGATCGCGTGCAGCTCCTCTTGGGTAGTCTCCTCCCTGACCCTGAGCACCATATCCATAAGTTTGTCTGTTTTCCCAACGAGATGTAGGCGGGACACTTTGAGCAGGCAATCCCGTATAGGATCTTTCTCTTGTATCTCCCGATTTCATGGTCCTCTCTTCATAGGCTCTCTTGTTGTAACATCGGTCCTCCGTGTGATTTCTCCTCCCACAAAAGGTGCAATGCATTCTAGGTGGTGATCTATCTGTGAATACTCTTGAGACTGTAGGGCATTCTAAAGCCAAATGGCCGTAACCATGGCACTTTCCACACCATGTATTCAATCTAAACACTTGGTTGGAGTTTATAGTTACCTCTGGTTTTACTGTGTATGTTTCCTGGGTCATTGTGGCAGCTTTTATAGCTTGTGTGACCAACTCCAATATTCGTTCTTCAGTTAGCGCAAGCCTTACCTCGCCTCGCGTGCTAGTGGCAGCTACAAAAGCTGGGGTCATCAATGTGGGACTTGCTTGGCCAGGATCTTTCATTGGTATGTTTCCTGGGCCTCCCATTGGCTCATATAAGAGCTCCATCTTCCTTTGTTGACATAATTGTACTTCCTCCCAAAGCCTTGCTTGTTCCTTAGCATCTATTAAAGTTGCTGGTCTTGTCAGGCTCATATGCTGCTGGGCCGTAGGATCTCTCAATCCCGCAATGAATCTTCTCTTCAATGTCTCATCGTTCGAGGCATTCGCGCCCATCTTTCTTACCAGGGTTTCCATTCTTTGAATGTAGTTATTAATGCTCTCATTGACTCCCTGTCGCAGGTAATCCATCTATTGGGCCAATCTATCTTGGAAGCCTTGTTGTCGAAACTTTGCCAAGAAGGCTTCCTTGAGAATATGATAAGTTCCACGCTCTTGTGGTGTCAGATTCCCATACCAATTGGCTGCCTCATCACGGAGAATAGCCGAAAAAATCCTCAACCTTTGACCCTGGTCAACTACCTCATTGGCCTCACAAGTAACCTCAAATAGCTGGATAAAACTATCCAGATCCTCGTCCTAAGCACCTGAGAACTTGGTAAAGTCCCCCAAATGAACTGAAATCCGCTGAGCCATTTCAAACAGAGGTGTGATATCAATATCACTTCGATCCTAGAAATTTAGTGCACGCGGTCTCAGGATCCCTCCTTCAAACTTTTGCACTTAATTCGCGACTCTTCTATGGGAGTACACGTTTTTAGCAGATTTCTTTGAGCTAGTCGAGGTCGACTCGCCTTGCAATTCCCACCTCTTCCTTTCTCTTTCAAGGGCTCTTCTCTGAGCGCGTTCCTCTCTTTGCGTTTCTGTTGCTCCTGAGGATGAGCTCCCCTTGCTCATGTACTAGATCTGCAGTCCGCAAGCTTGGCCAACATGTGGTGCTAGGCGAACCTATGGAACTCTCTTATATAGAGACGTGCCAAGCTATTCTCGGCAGACACACCAAAATGTTTACACTCTCAGTCCAAGGGAGAGTGCCTCACACACACCTATGTTTCGTTCAACTAACTTGCACTAGGCAACTTTCTTTTACTTTGAGTCCATAATTGCTCACGAATATGTCCATAATTGCTCACGCAATGCAACATGGCCCTCCTCAGGAAACATATGGCCATCGCATTAGAAGAAAATTGAAGAGGTCCTAAGCCCAAGGGATAGATGTAGATATATGCTTATGTTTTTCCCAAATTCCTTGAGATCCCCAAATCGTACTCGAATATATTCGTGAAAGAGAGGGAATCAAAATCCTTATGCACATGTAAACATTGACCCAATCTTTACGAGTTACCTCTCGAGGTTTCTCTCTCCTTGCTCCTCCTTTTCCTCTTATTCTCCTCTCCTTTTTTCCCTTACTCCCTCTTTCTTACTTCCTCTCTCTCTTACTTCCTTTGACTCACACCCATGCCCTTTCACACTCCCTTGTCCTCCTCCTTTCTCTTGCTCCCTCATTCGTTCTTTTTCACATGTCCCCTCTTTCACCCACATTCATACTCTCATTATCTCTCCTCTTACACACTCTTTATCACTCACTTCCTCCCTTTCTCTCTCTACTTCTCCAATTCCCTCTTTCTTTCTTTCTTTCTTTCCACCCTCTTTTGCTCTCTTTCTCACACGCTTTTCATGCACATAAGTAGCACAGATCCCCACATGGTATGTGTTCACACTTGCTGGACAAGATAGAATCGAGAGAGGCTATGGAGATGTGACTCTCAAAACTGATTGTAGCATTGCATTACAATCTTTGCAGTCGTAAATTTGTTTTGCTAATTTAAACATTTGCTACTAGTTCCGAATCAGGCAAATTTTTCCCTTGATGACTGTGGTGATAGAATCGCCTCTTTCTATCTCTAGAATATGGTCATGCCACTATGGAAACCCTTAATGATTATACTAAAGACAAAGAAATATAGTTATCAATCTGATGAGATGACATAAAAAAAAAAAGAGCAGGGCGACAGGTCAATATGCAACAAAGGAATTGATACACATCCAGCAATCAAGTCAATATGGCCGAGTATCATTTGGCTTGGTGTCCCGAGTAAGCATAAATGGTGAGATTCCTGATCTGTGTGGATAAGTGTGTAGAGAGAGTGAGACCGAAAGGCAAACAAATAGAACGAGCACATAGTTATGCAATCACTTATTAGTCACACAAAAAATGTTCTAAACAAAAACAAAACAAAGAAAAAACATGCCTCTTCAGTTATGCCAACAGAAAATGATACCCAAACAGTTACCAACAACAAAAAAATTTGGCCAAAGCAATAGAGCAGATCCCTGCATCATTCATTAAAGAAGCTACAGCCTTCTAGGCAAGATTCGGCAGCACCCCTCTATATCCACCAGTACTTACAATAGCCAAAACATTTTAGTGATGAGAATGACTTTGTGCCTGAAGGCCTGAAGAGCTAACTACGAGATCTTGACAACTCGGAAGACCTTCTTTGATCGATCTCTTCCATAGTGTGCCAGCATTCTTGCTCCTCCTAATAGCAAAGATCTCTTTCTAGGATTTCATCATAGCCAGACTTCCATCTACATGAACTTCCCCACTTTTCTTTTAATCAATTCCCTTATGTGAGATATTCACCCCTAGTTTCCTTTAAGCTGGTGAAGTATCTCAGGCTTACGAACAGTTTTTGGCTCTCCCGGTTTGTGAACAAAGGAAGCAAAAAATCTTTAGAAGCTCATCCAGTATTGAGCCATAGCCATATCCTTTCCCATCTGCCCTCGCTGCTGGACAAAAACCAACTTCCCCTTTTTCATGGAGATTCCCCCACACCCATCGTGTTTTCTCCCATTCCCTTCGTTACAGACATCGCCAACAGAGACTTAATCTAGAGGTGTGTATTAAGCTCTCAAGCCCATTCGCAGAAGCAATAATGCAAAGGACACCTTTCTCCAAGGATGCTACTACTGTGCCTGAAGGATATATGATTCTATATGGTTTCTGTTTTTGTTCCTAGACGCAAGTCCCCTCCACTGAATTTGCTTCCTGAACTTCCATCCATGGTGAGCATTTTATAAAGGAGATTCCATTCCCATCTGTGTAAAAGGGCATAGCCAGCTCTTGAGGTGCAAAACGATCGGTCTTCTTCACTCCTAGAATAGCTCGCAAGATAAAAGCATCCACAACCACGGCTTATGCCCCTCTACAGCTCACCGCCACGATAAACCCCCCCCCCCCCCCCCTCATTGTGACAAGAAAAAAACAGAAGTGGACAAACCCCTCGAAGAGAGTTGAACAAACCTCTTGTTCTCCCCGCTGCCTTTGATCTATTTGCCCCCTTCGACTTGCTCTCTTGGTGCTGTTCTCTGGCAGCTCCCCTTCCACGATGGTCTCCTTCCCCACTCTGATGAATTGCGGCCAATACCCCCACAGCTGCTGAATCCCCTCCAGCTCCTTCCTCGATCTGCTCTATACCTCCTCAGTCATGCAGAAAAGCAAGAAGGATATGTCCTCAGAACGATGCCTCCCTCCGCTCCTTTGGTCGATGCTCTGAATGTCCCCGCTTCGTGGCAAACCCCCTTTTTTTTTCATGGATCGGTTGTGTGTCCCGTATGTAACAGCCAAAAAAAACTCCCTTCAGCTTTTTCTTCTGACAAGAACAGAATGATGATCACCCGCCTCCCATTCTCCCTTGGCAGAAAACTCCAGAAATCTTCCCCCCAAATGTGTGCCATTTTCTTCTTATCCTCCCTGTTGCATTTTCCTGCACACAAAAAACAAAAACAAAAAGAAGCCACGAGAGAGAGAGAAAGACAAATACTGTTTTTTCTTTCCCAAAAAAACCAAATAAAATTGACCCTCTGACAGTAGGGTGACCACTACCTAACCCCCTTTTTCTCTACACCGCGAGCTTTCTCAAAAGCCCAACTCATTGAGATGTTTTTTTCCTTTGTAATTGTAAACTTTATGGCTTCACCACAATACATAAGAAATGCTTCCAAGGTTAATTGCCGTCCAATGTGTGACATTGCTTTCGACTCCCGTTTTATTCTTCTTGGCCAAAAGAATGCACAATTTCCCCATACATGATCTTCTCTTAATAGTGCATCCTTATCTCCGAGTGACTCTCAAAGATACCCATCTTTCTGCACTCCATTGATCTTTGAGTCTACATTGGGTCATCCTCCTATTACACCGAGTTGTCATGCCGCCAATTCCCTTCTCCAAGCCACCACATTTGATTGCAGTTTATCATTTTGGCTATCTTTTCCTTGCAAAATACCTGCATCCAAGCATATCGTCTGCCAAATAGAAACATGTTAGTGCATAGAAACCAAGCATTTACTGAGCTAACAACTACTTTATCATCCAATTTTTCACAATGTTATTCAAGCACTAATGCGTATGCCGAAGAACCAAAAACACTAAAATGAGCAACAGATAGCTTGCGACCATGCCAAGCCTCATATGGAGTGATAGACTGTAGTGCTTTAGTGGGATACCTGTTGAGTACATATGCTGCACACATACAGCCTCAAGCCAAAAACTATGTGGTAAAGCTTGAGTTTTGACCATACACCTCGCCATCTCCATGAGTGACCTATTCTTTCATTCAGCAACTCCATTATGTTGAGGTGTATACAACACTGTACAATAATCTTTTATCCCACGTTCAGCCATAAATGCATTAAAGTCAAAAGACATATACCCCCCCCTCCCCCTTGATTAGAACGGAGGGTGCCCATTGTACGTACTGATAGATTTTCAGCCAAAACCAGAAACTGTTTGAAGCACATAAATGTTGATATATTTAGGTAGTGATGTGTGTGAACACTCTAGGACCGTCCGGGCACTTTTTTCCCTCTTTAGGAGGTTTTTTCCCCCGGCTTGTATATACGCCTATCGTCCTAATGGGCTACTTATCTTTGTACATTCTCTAGTAATACATTAAGTATTGTGTGTTGTGCTCCAAGCTTCTTCCTCTTCCTTCTACTGTTCACGTGCTTCCACAGACCTCTAACTCCAACAACTGGTATTAGAGCAGGTTGTTGCTTCATCTAGGGCGCCGTTGACACTCCTCTGTTTGCAGTCTCACTTTCACACGAAATTTGGTGACATACTTAGGGTGTTTTAGAGATCAAAATGGCTTCACTCTGTGGTGTCGAAATCGCGATCTGAGCTCGTTTCGGCCTCCGAATGCACTATCGTAGCGCTTGTGCAGGCTATTTCGTCTTTTTCTGCCAAAGGTATATACCAGTTTCTATTCGCCAGTATAAGCATCTCGAAGTCCGCTACATTACAGGTTTAGCACAATTCATCTCGGCAGTTAGTTCGACTTTTTGAGATACAATCAATTTTCTGCATCAAGGTATTTTAGTCATTGGCCATGGCTGAAAGCAGTGATGTATTCCGTATGTCGGCTGTTGAGGATAAGTTGGATGGTACCAACTACCCTTTATGGGCTTTTATGATGTGACATGTGTTGGTTGCAAAAGGACTGTGGAACATTGTGCAAGGTGTCAAAAAACATCCTATCACACTTGCAACTGTTACAACTACAGGTATTGAAGCTGATGCAGAAGGCGTCGAAGATGATGGTATTCTACATATTCTTGTTCTTGCTGCAGTTTTTGCTACACCTACTGCAGAGAAGATTCGTTGGGATGGCAGAGATGCCTAGACACATGCATTGATAGCTTTGTCTGTCAAACGTGCATATTCGCTCTTGCACAACAGCTAAGGATGCTTGGGATACACTTACCACATTGTACCAAGCAAGGAATGAGGCTCGTGTTGCTTACCTCTGAAAACAGTTGCAGAGTGAGCACAAGAATGAAGGTGATTCTATGGATAGTTTCCTAACAAAGATCAAAGACTTGAAGGAACAATTGATTTCTGCTGATGAGGTTATACCACATAGCTTACTTGTGCAAACCGTTCTGAATACTCTTCCTCATTCATATCAGAGTTTTGCTTCTACTCTTCGACTGATGATAAGGCAATCCAAATGCCTTGTCATTTGAGGGGTTAGTCTTTGTTCTGTTGTAGGAAGATCAGTCCAAGCAGAACAGGTCCATTATGCGTGTTGCAGATCAAGCTTTCGTGGCTAGTCTAAAGGGCAAAGGAAAATAGAGCTCTTCTACTAGTAAGCAGAAATCTGCAAATGCTGCACATTCGAAGAACCAAGACAAAGATGAGAAAAAATTAGAAAAGTAGAAATTGTCTTGTAAGTACTGTAAAGGGAATGATCATATCATAAAAAAATATCCAAAAGTGGCTACAAAAGAGGCAAAGAAGAAAGAGGCTGCAATGGTAGTTTTAGAAGCCTCTACACCAAAAACGGAGTCTGCTAATCTTGTGCAGGAAGAAGAATGGGTGTTTACTACTGTTTGCAGTTTTGATCATCTTCTCATGAGCAGTGCATGTCTATAGTAGACTCAGATGTTTGGTACTTTGATAGTGGGGCCACCAAACATATTACCTCGCAGCGCAATTTCTTCTCTTCACTTGAGCCTGCGCCTATAGGGAATACTGTTACATGTGCCAACAACTCCTCTTATCCTATTATGGGAGTTGGTAAGATCATTTTGACTACTGCTGATGGTAGTTCGTTCACTTTGTCAGATGCTTTATTTGTGCCAGGGATCAAGAAGAACCTGTTATCAGTTTCTGCATTAGGCAAGATTGGCTTGGTTGTGAAATTTGTTGATGACAGATGTACAGTTCATGATCTGTCAAATGGGGATGTGATTATTGCTTCTGGCATTTTATGTCATGGGCTTTATAAGGTCATAGACTATGAGAGATCTGTAAATTTTTTGGCATGTGCAGTAAATGATTCTCAGGCTATGTCAGATGCAAAGCTTTGGCATGCACGCTTTGGTCATCTAAATTTTGCTAGTTTGCTACACCTGCAGAAATCTGAAATGGTGTCCTCTTTGCCAAAACTTGAGGCACCTGGAAAACATGTTTGTGAAGGCTATATTTTGGGCAAAATGCAACGTTCGTCCTTTCCAAAAGATGGTTCAGTTCCGACTACTCAAAAATTGAAGCTTGTACATAGTGATGTCTGTGGTCCTATGCAAACACCTTCTTTTGCGAATTATCTTTACTTTTTACCAGGCATGCATGGGTATATCCATTGAAGGCAAAGTCCAAAGTGTTCATGTGCTTCAAACAATTTTTGGTTTTGGCTGAAAATCTGTCAGCATGTAAAATGGGCACCCTCTGTTCAGATCGAGTGGGGGAATAAATGTCTTCTGATTTTAATGCATTTCTGGCTCAATGTGGGATAAAACACGAGTGTACAGTGCCATATAGACCTCAATAGAATGGATTTGCTAAACGAAAGAACAGGTCACTCATGGAGATGGCGAGGTGTATGGTCAAGAGTCAAGCTTTACCACATAGTTTCTAGCTTGAGGCTGTCATGTGTGCAACATACGTACTGAAGAGGTGTCCCACTAAAGCGTTGCAGTCTATCACTCCATATGAGGCTTGGCATGACCACAAGCCATCTATTGCTCATCTGCGTGTTTTTGGTTGTTTGGCATATGCATTAGTGCCTGAACAACATCGTAGAAAATTGGATGATAAAGCAGAAAAATGTATTTTTGTTGGGTATAGTTCTGAAAGTAAAGGCTATCGTCTGTATCATCCACACACTAAACGCATTCTGGTTAGTCGTAATGTTGTTTTTGTGGAAGATGTTATTCAGCCATTGCTTTCATGTACTAAGGAGACATCTGTTAGCTGCAAAGACATGTATGATACTTTGCTGCCTCTTTTTACAGGTGGACAATCGAGGCAACTTCTTAGCCTTTGCAGGTTTCATGTGATGATGCAGATAATTCCATTTCTGATGCAGATGTACATGATGCACTTATTGATGAGAGAGATGATATTGAGCAGGCAAGAACTATGCCAAAATGGCAGGTGCAGACCTTGCGTGACAGTAAATTAGATGCACCTCTGTCATATCGTACTCGATCAGGCTCTCATAGCGCCTCTTTTGCATCAGATTGCTATGCTATGGCTGCATCTACTCTCTGTGATGAGAATGAGCATGTTTCGTTTGATGAAGCACAAAATTTAGAAAATTGGATGGCTGCTATGCAATCTAAATATGATGTAATAATGAAGAATGGTACTTGGTCTTTATGTGACTTGCCTCCTAGCAAGAAGGCCATTGGCACTAAGTGGGTATACAAGCTGAGGCCTAATCCTGATGGTACAGTTGACAGGTATAAGGCTAGGCTTGTTGCAAAGCGTTAGGCATAGGAAAGAAGCATTGATTTTGATGAGACCTTTGCACCTACATGCCATATGACTACTGTTGGAAGCATTTGTGCACTTGCAGCCCATCATGGTTGGAATGCATATCAGTTGGACATTAAAATAGCATTTCTGAATGGTGACTTGCATGAATAGGACCTCTAGAGAGTTTGACCAGTGAGTGCTTCGACGCGCTTTTCTCAAAATCTGCTAAATAGATTGTCTTTAAAATTTTTGAGCACATAGATAACGTGGAGCTAAAACAAAAAAGCTTTAGAATATTGAAAATGACTATTATGAATGATTATAACAGAGAGACCATAGATGAGTAATGTAGCTCTATTGTATTAAAGAACAATGTTGTACAAGATCATAGGCTAGATACTCAATGCCTAATGATGGTGAGTAGTGTAGGTTACTATGTAGACCTCACTCTCTTACAATGTGACAATGAAGAACTCTGGAATAGAGTTACTTCTAACTGCGACTTTTACAAGTCACTTTTATAAGTGCTACATTCAAATTTGAATTTGAATTCAACTTTTGGCTCTCTCTAAAATGATCCACCAATCTATGAATTATTCTCTCCAATAAGTTCATCACTTTTCATCTAACAAACTCCATGAGTTTGCAGGTAGCTACAAATATTCTTTCATGTTAAATAAGCTTTTCCAAATGGTAAAGGATAAAAACTTCCTAGCAGTGGTTTCCATGGAGCTTCAAATATTCATGGACTTCTAGCCAAATGTGTAGGCTTGAACTTTGCACCAACACTAAAGAGGCAAAGAAGAAAGAGGCCGGAATGGTTATTGCATAGGCCTCTACATAAGAAACAGAGTCTGCTAATCTTGTGCAGGAAGAAGAATGGGTGTTTACTACTGTTTGTAGTTTTGACCCATCTTCTCATAAGGAGTGCATGTCTTGTTGGAGAAACACTCACTAATTGGACATATATTTGAAGGTCAAATCTTAGCAAGAAAACCCCATGCCTATGTGAAGGGACAAATTCACAAATGTATTATACTTGTAAAGTTAGTTCACTTTAGTTCTAGAAGTTTTTCAAAAGTTACGGGAATGAGAAAGTCTATATAAGTTAGTTAGTATTAACTGACGCCGTGAGAAGAAGAAGGAGGAAGACAATGAGAAAGTGAGAAGAACTCATTTTTGTATGACTGAGTATAGTCGGGCTTCTCTAAGCGAGAAAGCACTTGTAAGCTTCTGAGTTTTCATAGTTATGACAAGAACTAGTTAAAGTTCTGTGTATAAGTCTTCTTCCTCCATCTCCAGTGTTTGTCTTCTGTGTAATGATTTGAAAGGTTGAAGTTTTCCAAGCAAGTCGATGCGTGGCATCGAATCTCACTTGATAAGTCCTTATCTTCATATCTGATTTTTATCTACTGCCAAATCTTCTTGAAAAGATGATGTTGTTGGAGCAACTCGATGCCTGGCATCGAATTCCAGTTGATAAGTCATATTGTAAGTGTGCATGAAATCACCTATAGTTTTGGTGTCCAAAAGATCAAGACTTTATGCGGGAAGTCGATGCCCGGCATCGAATCCCTGCTGAAAAGTGGCCAAAAACATCCCAAGTCGATGCCCGGCATCGAATTCTCGTTGCAAGTCGATGCTAGGCATCGAATTCTAATTTTAAACAAGCGCTCTTACTAAAACAGGTAAAATTTCTAGTTTTGGAAGGTCATACAGGGACATCTTGTGAGAGCCATAACTTGAGTTCTAGAGATCCGTTGGATGCATATGATAGCTTGTTGGAAAGCTCTACTCTTCTAGTTTCAGCCTATAAAGTTTCATGGAAAAATAATACTTGAGCTAGGAGAAATTAGCAAACTACTGAAGGTATGTCATTTCGGTGACTAGGAATTTCTGTAGAAGCAAAGTTCTCACTTTAGGCTATCATTTCTCAAAGTTTGGAGTGGCAATGAGTTAATGGTGACCATAGAGGTGTTCTAGTGTCACATTAACTCATTTCTTGTGGTGTTTCATACATCAACAAGTGGTATCAGAGCAGAAAGATTCTCGAGAGCAGAAGACGACAAAGGTACGAGAAGTTTTGTAAAGTTTTCCATTAAAGTTTGAAAGGTGAAGCATTTGAAGACACAAGGCATCAAAAGGTTCCTTCAAAAGTATCCTCATACACAAAGAACTTCAAAAGGTATTATCCTTTATCCTTTAAGCTCACAGGTTGTAGCAGAAGGAAAGAACTATGGCAGATCATATCTCCATTGACAAACTGGACAGAGATAATTACCCCGCATGGGTAATGAGAATGGAAGCCTTACTTATGAGTAAGGATCTCATGATATATGTAACAGGTGAAGAAGAGAAGCCAGTATTTGAAGATGAAAGCCGACCAAAGAAAGAAGAACTTGATGCTTTAAAGCATTGGCAGAAGAAGGATGCAAGTGCAAAAGCATACATCTACAATACAATCTCTGATCATTTGCTACCACACATCAGAGGATTGGAATCATCTAAAGATATTTGGAATGCATTGGAATATCATTTCCAAAGCACTACTAAAGCAAGGAAAGCAAGTCTATGGTCAGAGTTTACAACATTCAAGAAGAAGCCAAGTCAAAGTATTAGTGATTATGTCACTAAGATGAAGGATCTAGCAGATAGTCTTGGATCCATAGATGAAGATGTTGAAGATCACAGATTGATTGCTCAACTACTTGCAGGTTTGAGAGGGGATGAAAGGTGGAAACCTTTTGTCTTATCAACAGAACTTTCATTAAATCATTATGTTCCAGATTTGAACCAGTTGGTTGGTTTGATGCTCACATATGAGCAAGACTTGAAGGGAGATGGAGATAAAGGACAAAGTTCTGCAATGTACATGAAGAACAAGAAGAAAGGAGATAAAGGTAAAGCAAAGGATGAAGAAGAGTCAACTTCTCAAGTTTATTATGCAAGAGGTAAAGGCACTGGCAGAGGAAGAGCAAGAGGTTTTGGAAGAGGAAGAGGTAATCAAAATAACAACAAGAAGGCTTGCTGGATCTGTGGATTGAGTAATCATTTGGCTCATGACTGTTGGCACAACCAACAAGGATCAAACGAGAATCAAAACAACAATAGCAGAGGCCGAGGTGGAAGATATCAAAGTAATTTTCAAAGAGGTAGACAAAGTCTAAGAGGAGGCTATGGTAGAGGTGGAGGAAGAAGTTGGGGACAAAATCAATCCTACAACACCACCTACTACAACTATGCAAATGACACACAGAATGAAAGTCATACATCATTGATGATGAACTCAATCAACACATCAGATAAAGAAGATCTAAAGGTATTTTACATTGACTCTGGATGTTCTAATCATTTGTCAGAAAACATAGAATTGATGTCAGAATTGGAAAAAGGTATTTCGAGTCACACAGTTCAAACTGGTGATAATACAAGACATAGTGTACATTCAATTGGAAAAGTGAAATGCAAGAGTGGAGCAGATTTGCTAACCAATGTTTTGTATGTTCCTACAATACCTAAAAACTTGATTAGTGTGGGATAGATAGTTGAAAAAGGTTTTCAAGTCAGGTTTACAAATGAAGGAGTATTTGTGGAAGATCCAAAGAATGGATATAATCAGATTGTCTTTGGTAAGAAATAAGGTAGACTCTTTACTTTAAGAGTACAAGGGAACATTGGTCAAGCTTTGCTCACACATGGTGAAGCAGTGATTACAGAACTTGATCTCTGGCATAAGAGATTAGGTCATTTCAATGAAAGAGGAATTAAAGCTATGGTTGCTAATCAGTCTGTACTAGGATTACCAAATGTGCAAAGTCGACATATGGTTTATAAATGTGAAGCATGTCAAATGGGTAAAGCACACAGGTTACCATTTCAGAAGAAAGGATTCAAACATGATGGAGTACTTGAGCTCATTCATACAGATGTATGGGGACCAACAAAAGAAGGATCTATCAGTGGCTCAAGGTATTATGTTCTTTTCATTGATGATGCTACAAGATGGATAACATTATATGTTTTGAAGGAAAGATCAGAAGTATTTGGAGCTTTCAAGCATTTTCATGCATATGCAAAGAGAGTAACAGGTCAAAAGCTTAAAAGACTAAGGTCTGATGGAGGGGGAGAATACTTCTCCCAAGAGTTCAATGATTATCTTTGGAATGCAGGTATTAAGAGAGAAATAACTTGCAGGTATACACCACAACAAAATGGTGTAGCAGAAAGAAGGAACAGGACTTTGGTTGAGCTTCTAGAGCTATGCTAAAGGAGAAGAACTGTCCAAATTATCTTTGGGCTGAGGCTGTAAATACAGCTACATATCTTGTGAATAGATTACCATGTGCAGCTCTGAATGGAATGACTCCATATGAAGCTTGGTGGGGTAAGAAACCAACACTAGATCATTGTAGAGTGTTTGGATCAATTGCATATGCTTATGTGCCATCACAACTTAGGCATAAACTTGAACCAAAGGCAGAAAAATATGTGTTCATTGGTTATGATGAAAAGCAGATGGGTTACAGATTGTGGAATCCTCTAACCAAACAATTTATTGTTTCTAGAGATGTTACATTTGATGAACAGAAAAGTTGGTATGCAGATCAAAGTCATACAGCTGAAGAATTTGAAGAAGAGGTAAGAAGATATGAGAAAGGAAAATCAATTGTGCAGGTAAATAGAGATGAAGACTATATGCAAGCAAGTACATCCACAAGTGGATTAACAAGAAGGAATGAAGAAGCTCCTATATTTGATGAAGAAGTGTATCCAGACACATATGAAGAATGTGAACCAAGAAGGTCAAGCAGGACTAGAAGACAACCAGAAAGGTATTCTTATGATACTTCTTACATAACTCAGAAGAACTATGCATATATGGTCAAAGATGATGAAGAACCCCAGAACTATGATGAAGCTAAAGGTAAGAAGCAATGGGAAGAAGCAATGAAGGAAGAATTCAATGCACTAGAGGAGAACAAGACATGGGAACTTGTTCCTAAACCAAATGGTAAGAAAGTAATTGGAAATAAATGGGTTTATAAAGTGAAGAAGCTTGCAGATGGAAGTATAGCCAGATACAAAGCTAGATTGGTGGTGAAAGGCTATGCCCAGACCTATGGCATAGATTATGATGAGACATTCAGTCCCGTAGCTAAGATGTCAACTATAAGGACAATCATTGCTATTGCAGCTTCAAAAGGATGGACCCTAAGTCAATTGGATATAAAAAATACATTCTTGAATGGATACATATCAGATGAGGTATACATGGAACAACCTCAAGGGTTTTTAGATTCCAGGTATCCAAATTTTGTTTGCAGGTTGAGAAGAGCATTGTATGGATTGAAGCAAGTTCCAAGAGCTTGGAACTATAGACTGGTGAAGTATCTCAATGATCTTGGATATCAAAGTTCAAAAGCAGACCCAAGTCTACTTATCAGAAGAACAGAGGAAGGTACAATCTACATTTGTATTTATGTAGATGACATTATAATCACAGGTACTTCAGATGAAGGAATCAAGAGGTAAAGAGATTGCTTGAAAAAGAATTCAAGATCAGTGACCTAGGAAAGTTATCATACTTTCTTGGAATGGAAGTTACTTATACAGATCATGGCATATATGTGTCACAAGAAAGGTATCTTCTGAACTTGTTGAAGAAGTTTGATATGGAAAATTGCAGAGAAGCTTCAACTCCACTTGAAGTTAATCACAAGCTCAGTAAATATGATGGTGCAGACTACAAAGATATGAGGAAGTATTAATCTCTTGTGGGTAGTTTGATTTATGCTACACTAACAAGACCTTATCTTAGTTATGCAGTGGGAGTCTTGTCACAATTCATGCATTGTCCAAAGGACCCACATTGGATTGCAGGTCAAAGAGTTCTCAGATATATCAAAGGAACTATAAAGGAAGGATTATATTATCCTTTTACATCAAATTTGAAGTTGAGAGCCTATAGTGATTCAGATTGGGCAGGTAATCAAGATGACAGAAGATCAACTCATGGTTACATGATATACATTGGTGATAAGCTTGTAAGTTGGTGTTCAAAGAAACAACATACAGTAGCATTATCATCAACTGAAGCAGAGTACAAAGGACTTGTGGAAGCAGCTAAGGAAGTCATATGGATGCAGACATTGTTCAAGAGCTTAAGCATTGATCAAGGTACACCTACAATACATGGAGATAATATGAGTTCACTTTATCTTGCAGCAAATCCAGTATTTCATGCAAGGACAAAGCACATAGAGATACAGTATCATTTTCTCAGAGAAAAGGTAATGGAGAAGGAGATTGAAGTGGAGTACATTTCTACTAAAGATCAGTTAGCAGACATAATGACAAAGAGCTTGGATGGTGTGAAGACCAGCAGATTCAAAAGCATGGCAGGAGTAAAAGAAAAGAAGATGATATGAAGAAACAGGGAATGTCAATTAGTGATTGAGGGGGAGCTGTTGGAGAAACACTCACTAATTGGACATATATTTGAAGGTCAAATCTCAGGAAGAAAACCCCATGCCTATGTGAAGGGACAAATTCACAAATGTATTATACTTGTAAAGTTAGTTCACTTTAGTTCTAGAAGTTTTTCAAAAGTTACGGGAATGAGAAAGTCTATATAAGTTAGTTAGTATTAACTGACGCGGTGAGAAGAAGAAGGAGGAAGACAATGAGAAAGTGAGAAGAACTCATTTTTGTATGACTGAGTATAGTCGGGCTTCTCTGAGCGAGAAAGCACTTGTAAGCTTCTGAGTTTTCATAGTTATGACAAGAACTAGTTAAAGTTCTGTGTATAAGTCTTCTTCCTCCATCTCCAGTGTTTGTCTTCTGTGTAATGATTTGAAAGGTTGAAGTTTTCCAAGCAAGTCGATGCGTGGCATCGAATCTCACTTGATAAGTCCTTATCTTCATATCTGATTTTTATCTACTGCCAAATCCTCTTGAAAAGATGATGTTGTTGGAGCAACTCAATGCCTGGCATCGAATTCCAGTTGATAAGTCATATTGTAAGTGTGCATGAAATCACCTATAGTTTTGGTGTCCAAAAGATCAAGACTTTATGCGGGAAATCGATGCCCGGCATCGAATCCCTGCTAAAAAGTGGCCAAAAACATCCCAAGTCGATGCCCGGCATCGAATTCTCGTTGCAAGTCGATGCTAGGCATCGAATTCTAATTTTAAACAAGCGCTCTTACTAAAACAGGTAAAATTTCCAGTTTTGGAAGGTCATACAGGGTCATCTTGTGAGAGCCATAACTTGAGTTCTAGAGATCCGTTTGATGCATATGATAGCTTGTTGGAAAGCTCTACTCTTCTAGTTTCAGCCTATAACGTTTCATGGAAAAATAATACTTGAGCTAGGAGAAATTAGCAAAATAATGAAGGTATGTCATTTCGGTGACTAGGAATTTCTGTAGAAGCAAAGTTCTCACTTTAGGCTATCATTTCTCAAAGTTTGGAGTGGCAATGAGTTAATGGTGACCATAGAGGTGTTCTAGTGTCACATTAATTCATTTCTTGTGGTGTTTCATACATCAACATGTCTCAAGTAGGCTTAGATGTTTGGTACTTTGATAGTAGCGCGAACAAACATATTACCTCGCAGCGCAGTTTCTTCTCTTCACTTGAGCCTGCCCCTACAAGGTATACTGTTACATGTGCCAACAACTCCTCTTATCTTGTTATAGGATTTGGTAAGATCAGTTTGACTACTGCTCATGGTAGTTCTTTCACTTTGCATTGATAGCTTTGTCTATCAAACGTGCCATTATTCTTCACATTTGCTCTTGCACAACAGCTAATGATTCTTGGGATACACTTACGACATTGAACCAGGCTAGGAATGAGGTTCGTGTTTCTTACCTCCACAAACAGTTGGAGAGTGAGCACATGAATGGTGATTCTATGGACAATTTTTTAACAAAGATCAAGGATTTGAAGGAATAGCTGATTTTTGCTGTTGAAGTCCTTCCTTATAGTTCACTTGTATAGATTGTTCTGAATGGTCTTGCCAACTCATATCAGAGTTTTTCTTCTACTCTTCGTTTGATGATGAAAGATAATCCAAATGCCTTAACATTTGAAGAGTTAGTTTCTATTCTATTGCACGAAGATCAATCCAAGAAAAACAAATCTATTATGTGTGTTGCAGATAAAGCTTTCCTAGCTAGTGAGAGGGGCAAAGGAAAATGGAGCTCTTCTGCTAGTAAGCAAAAATCTGCTATTTCTATACAATCAAAGAAGGAAGACAAAGATGAGAAGAAATAAAAAAAAATCAGAAATTGTTTTTGCAAATACTATAAAGAAAATGATCATGTCATTAAGAGCTATCCAAAACTGGCTGCTAAAGAGGAAAAGAAGAAAAATGCCACAATGCTTGTTGTAGAGGCCTCTACACCGAAAATAGAGTTTACTAATCTTGTGCAGGATGAAGAATGGGTGTTTACTACTGTTTGCACTTTTGACCCATCTTCTCATGAGCAGTCCATGTCTATAGTATAATCATATGTTTGGTACTTTGATAGTGGGGTGACTAAACATATTACCTCGTAGCGCACTTTCTTCTCTTCACTCAAACCTGCTCCTATAGGGAATAATTTTATGCAATGTGAAAATGTATTGACTAAAGCATTAGATGGTACAAAACTTTGCGGGTTTAAGTCAATGATTGAATTGCAGGACATCATGAAGATTGAAGAAGAAGAACAAGCCAAACTGTTTGGATTGAGGAGGAACTCTAGGTGCAAAGTTCAAGCCTACACATTTGGCTAGAAGTCCATGAATATTTGAAGCTCCATGGAAACCATTTCTAGGAAGGTTTTATCCTTTACCATTAGTAAAAGCTTATTTAACATGAAAGAATATTGGTAGCTACCTACAAACTCGTGGAGTTTGTTAGATGAAAAGTCACGACCTTATTGGAGAGAATAACTCCTAGATTGGTGGATCATTTTTAGAGAGAGCCAAAAGTTGAATTCAAATTCAAATTTGAATGTACCACTTATAAAAGTGACTTGTAAAAGTCGCGGTTAGAAGTGACTCTATTCCCGAATTCTTCATTGTCACATTGTAAGAGAGTGAGGTTTACATAGTAACCTACACTACTTACCATCATTAGGCATTGATTATCTAGCGTATGATCTTGTACAACATTGTTCTTTAATACAATAGATCTACATTACTCATCTATGGTCTCTCTATTGTAGTCATTCATAATAGTCAACTTGTACTGCTCATATCTCAGTCATGCCTCCACCATTTTCAATGTTCTAAAGCTTGTTGGATTTAGCTCCAAGTTATCTACATGATCACAAATTTTGAAGACAATATATTTAGCATATTTGGAGAAAAGCACATCCAAGCACTCACTAGTCAAACTCCACAAAGGTCCTAAAAAATCGAGGGTAATGATTAAATTGCTAAGTTGAATGCTCTGTGTATAGTGCATCATTTTAAGTGATTCCACTAGGAATACTTAGCTTACCAAAGCTAGTTAGATACCTCTAAAAGGAGTTTTCCTAATTCCTATTATACTGGAAGCACTGAGCATAACAAGCAGCAAGTGTGTGAACAAAAATAGAAGGTTTTCATTAATCCTTCAACTTGGAAGTAGTCTGTTTTGGTTCAATCATTTCTCACATCATTTCCACAGTACATACACTACAAGAAAAAGGGGGGCATAGCGACGCCACGAAACCGGAAAAAAAACGGGGACCGTCACCTATGCGATGCTAACATCACGTAAGCGACGGTCCTGTTTTTGAAATTTTGACTTTTAGGCGGGGTACGTCGCAGACTAAAGCTTGCGTTGCTTACATGACGCTAATCTTTGCGCCGCAAATAGAGTCCCTTACTAACGGCAATATGGGCGACATGGGCAAACTGCAGAGCGTCCCATATGCGTCGTCCTTTCGAGAGCGTCGCGTAAGCGACGTTATAGAATGCTCAAAAAAAATTTCAATTTCTCCCGGCACATTTGTATCGAGATCTAGACGAAAGCAAGAGAGCGACAGAGAGAGAGAGAGAGAGAGAGAGCGCCAGAGAGAGAGTCGAGGTATGCGCACACACACTTACACACACATACATATGCATACACACACATATACACACATAGACACACACAGACACACACATACACACATACACACACACATACACACAAAAATACACACACATATACACACACACATAATGTTGCATACACACACATATACATACATACACTCACACATATACATGCACACACACATATATACATACACACATATATGCATACATAATGCACATGCAAACATACACATACATAATGCATACACATGCACACGCATATACACATACACACACATACACACATACACACTTATACACATGCATACACACACATACACACACACATACACACATACACACACATATATGCATACACACACACACATAGAGAGACATGCACACACATACACATACATGCATACATATGCATATGCATATGCATACATACATACATACTTACATGCATACACACACATATGCATACATAATGCACATGCATACATACACAGACATAATGCATATGCATACATAATGCACATACATACATACATACACATACATAATGCATATGCATACATAATGCACATGCAAACATACACATACATAATGCATACACATGCACATGCATATACACATACACATACACATACACATACACATACACACACATACACACATACACACATATACACATGCATACACACACATACACACACACATATACACACACATACACACACACATACACATATACACACACATACACACATACACACACATATATGCATACACACACACATAGAGAGACATGCACACACATACACATACATGCATACATATGCATATGCATACATACATACATACTTACATGCATACACACACATATGCATACACAATGCACATGCATACATACACATACATAATGCATATGCATACATAATGCACATGCATACATACACATACATAATGCATATGCATACATAATGCACATGCAAACATACACATACATAATGCATACACATGCACACGCATATACACATACACATACACACACATACACACATACACACATATACACATGCATACACACACATACACACACACATACACATACACACATACACACATACACACACATACACACACATATATGCATACACACACACACATAGAGAAACATGCACACACATACACATACATGCATACATATGCATATGCATATGCATACATGCATACACACACATATGCATACACAATGCACATGCATACATACACATACATAATGCATATGCATACATAATGCACATGCATACATAAACATACATAATGCACATGCATACATAAACATACATAATGCATATGCATACATAATGCACATGCAAACATAGACATACATAATACATACACATGCACACGCATATACACATACACATACACACACATACACACATACACACATACACACATATACACATGCATACACACACATACACACACATACACACATACATACACACATACACACACATATATGCATACACACACATAGAGAGAGACATGCACACATACACATACATGCATACATATGCATATGCATATGCATACATACCTACATACTTACATGCATACACACACATATGCATACACAATGCACATGCATACATACACATAAATAATGCATATGAATACATAATGCACATGCATACATACACATACATAATGCATATGCATACATAATGCACATGCAAACATACACATACATAATGCATACACATGCACACACATATACACATACACATACACACACATACACACATACACAAATATACACATGCATACACACACATACTCACACACATACACACACACATACACACACATACACACACATATAGGCATACACACACATAGAGAGACATGCACACACATACACATACATACATACATATGCATATGCATATGCACACATACATACATACTTACATGCATACACACACATATGCATACACAATACACATGCATACATACACATACATAATGCATATGCATACATAATGCACATGCATACATGCACATACATAATGCATATGCATACATAATGCACATGCAAACATACACATACATAATGCATACACATGCACACGCATATACACATACACATACACATACACACACATACACACATACACACATATACACATGCATACACACACATACACACACATACACACACATACACACACACATACACACATACACACACATACACACACATATACGCATACACACACATAGAGAGACATGCACACACATACACATACATGCATACATATGCATATGCATATGCATACATACATGCATACTTACATGCATACACACTCATATGCATACACAATGCACATGCATACATACACATACATAATGCATATGCATACATAATGCACATGCATACATACACATACATAATGCATATGCATACATAATGCACATGCAAACATACACATACATAATGCATACACATGCACACGCATATACACATACACATACACACACATACACACATACACACATACACATGCATACACACACATACACACACACATACACACATACACACACATACGCACATAGACACACATATATGCATACACACACACATAGAGAGACATGCACACACATACACATACATGCATACATATGCATATGCATATGCATACATACATACATACTTACATGCATACACACACATATGCATACGCAATGCACATGCATACATACACATACATAATGCATATGCATACATAATGCATATGCATACATAATGCTCATGCATACATACACATACATAATGCATATGCATACATAATGGACATGCAAACATACACATACATAATGCATACACATGCACACGAATATACACATACACATACACATACACACACATACACACACATACACACACATACACACACATACACACACACACATACACACATACACACATACACACATACACACATACACACATATACACATGCATACACACACATACACACATACACACACATATATGCATACACACACACATAGAGAGACATGCACACACATACACATACATGCACACACATACACATACATGCATACATATGCATATGCATATGCATACATACATACATACTTACATGCATACACACACATATGCATACACAATGCACATGCATACATACACATACATAATGCATATGCATACATAATGCACATGCATACATACACATACATAATGCATATGCATACATAATGCACATGCAAACATACACATACATAATGCATACACATGCACACGCATATACACATACACATACACATACACACACATAAACACATACACACATATACACATGCATACACACACATACACACACACATACACACATACACACATATGCATACATAATGTACATGCATACATACACATACATAATGCATATGCATACATAATGCACATGCATAAATACACATACATAATGCATATGCATACATAATGCACATGCATACATACACATACATAATGCATACACACACATCCTATCTACTGACACTCAACGAGTTTCTCATGAAAAGAGATATAAACTTATCTGTCTGCACATGATTTTACTCAAATAGAATTTTCTCCTGTGAATAATTCACATAATTCAGTGCTAATGCTCCCTTGTATATGCTTCTCCTTTGTTGATGGACCCACATTGTAAACCCACAACCTGTCTACTGACACTCAACGCGTTTTTGATGAAAAGAGATATAAGCTTATCTGTCTGCACATGAATTAACTCAAATAGGTTTTTGTCCTGTGAATAATTCACATAAATCGCTGCTAATGCTCCCTTGTATATGCTTCTCCTTTGTTGATGGGCCCACGTTGTAAACCCACAACCTGTCTACTAACACTCAACGAGTTTCTCATGAAAAGAGATATAAGCTTATCTATCCACACATGAATAAACTGATCAAATAGGTTTTTCTCCTATGAATAATTCACATAATTCGCTGCTAATGCTCCCTTGTATATTCTTCTCCTTTGTTGATGGACCCACGTTGTAAACCCACAACCTGTCTACTGACACTCAACGAGTTTCTCATGAAAAGAGATATAAGCTTATCTATTCGCACATGAATTAACTCATCAAATAGGGTTTTTCTCTTGTGAATAATTCACATAATTCGCTGCTAATGCTCCCTTGTATATTCTTCTCCTTTGTTGATGGACCCACGTTGTAAACCCACAACCTGTCTATTGACACTCAACGAGTTTCTCATGAAAAGAGAATGCTCCCTTGTATATTCTTCTCCTTTGTTGATGGACCAACGTTGTAAACCCACAACCTGTCTACTGACACTCAACGAGTTTCTCATGAAAAGAGATATAAGCTTATCTGTCTACACATGAATTAACTCAAATAGGTTTTTCTCCTGTGAATAATTCACATAATTCGCTGTTAATGCTCCCCTGTATATGCTTCTCCTTAGTTGATGGGCCCACGTTATAAACCCACAACCTCTCTACTGACACTCAACGCGTTTCTCATGAAAAGAGATATAAGCTTATCTGTCTGCACATGAATTAACTCAAATAGGTTTTTCTCCTGTGAATAATTCACATAGTTCGCTGCTAATGCTCCCTTGTATATTCTTCTCCTTTGTTGATGGACCCACGTTGTAAACCCACAATCTGTCTACTGACACTCAACGAGTTTCTCATGAAAAGAGATATAAGCTTATCTGTCCGCACATGAATTAACTCAAATAGGTTTTTCTCCTGTGAATAATTCACATAATTCGCTGCTAATGCTCCCTTGTATATTCTTCTCCTTTGTTGATGGACCCACGTTGTAAACCCACAATCTCTCTACTGACACTCAACGAGTTTCTCATGAAAAGAGATATAAGCTTATCTGTCTGCACATGAATTAAGTCAAATAGGTTTTTCTCGTGTGAATAATTCACATAATTCACTGCTAATGCTCCCTTGTGTATTCTTCTCCTTTGTTGATGGACCCACGTTGTAAACCCACAACCTGTCTACTGACACTCAACGAGCCTACATGAAAAGAGATAAAAGCTTATCTCTCGCACATGAATTAATTGATCAAATAGGTTTTTCTCCTGTGAATAATTCACATAATTTGCTGCTAATGCTCCCTTGTATATTCTTCTCGTTTGTTGATGGACCCATGTTGTAAACCCACAACCTGTCTACTGACACTCAAAGAGCCTACATGAAAAGAGATATAAGCTTATCTGTCGCACATAAATTAACTGATCAAATAGGTTTTTCTCTTGTGAATAATTCACATAATTCGCTGCTAATGCTCCCTTGTATATTCTTCTCCTTTGTTGATGGACCCACGTTGTAAACCCACAACCTGTGTACTAACACTCAACGAGTTTCTCATGAAAAGAGATATAAGCTTATCTGTCTGCACATGCTTTAACTCAAATAGGTTTTTCTCCTGTGAATAATTCACATAATTCGCTGCTAACGAGCCTGTCTACTGACACTCAATGAGCCTACATGAAAACAAAACCTCATTACACCTCAAACAGTGATCTAATGTAATATCAGAGATTATTAAATCTAAGCAAAGAACCTGAGCTGAAAAACGTGTCTTCTGCTTCCCATCAGTCGAGGCATATGGATTGATGTTCATCTCTCCATAGCTAACTGCCTCAGAAATACCATGCAACTTTTTATCAATGTAATTAAACAAAAATAGTGGCATCCCTAGTCGGACATTCTTTACATAGATGATATGAGAAGCTCGAAGGCCTGGACATGCAGAAAAGTTGATGATCAAGCTATTGTTCATGCATATGGTCTAAAGGGAGAGACGTATATCTCTGATAGAAAGTAAGAGGATAGATAAAGTATACCAAACAGAAGTTGTGTGATGCATTCATTGTAAGTCACATGGTCACAGCCAAAAATCACAGCAGCAAGCTCCTCCGCCAGAAGGTTCAAGAACGGGAGCGGTGATGAAGGAGAATGGCTAGCCCAAGAGGAAGGAGAATGAAGGCCTTTGTATGTTTCGGTCTTACGTCCAGCTCCCATGCGAGAAGCACTTTGCTGGCGATGAGACTTGTAAGAGTAATTTTAGAGTTTGTTGGAAAACGTTAATTACAAATTTATGTAATGAGATCATATGCTACGTGTGTATTCATTACAATAATACTTTCATAATAATATTTTTTATGAATGAAGGCATTCTGTGGATAGAATATTGACACCAATGGGTGAAGATATGAAAGATATTGACACCAACATTCACGAGTTCACTGCCAAGGATCTAGTTGACAATGATGTGGATAGCAATTTGTGGAGCATGGGCAAGAGCAAGGCTAAGTGGTTCAGGATCTTGGGTGTTCTGGTGGGTATGATCACCGTTGGGAGGTGGTTTTCTGATATTTGCAG
Source organism: Ceratopteris richardii (assembly GCA_020310875.1). Classification (NCBI taxonomy): domain Eukaryota; kingdom Viridiplantae; phylum Streptophyta; class Polypodiopsida; order Polypodiales; family Pteridaceae; genus Ceratopteris; species Ceratopteris richardii. The sequence goes on from CM035423.1 coordinate 13,892,928, forward strand.
ATGGAAGAACCCTATCACCACAGTTCTTGAATATCAAACATCATATTCATACTAGCTAATGACACCCAATATGTTGTTTTTTTTTTATTTCAATATTTTTAAAAATTCTCTTTGGAGTTCTCCAAATATCATGTCACCTATATCCATGTAAGCAACTACTCATGAATTATGAACCACTCTAGTAAATTGTGGATGATTGAAATCTTAACCAATAATATCGCAATAAATATACCGATGCAAAGTTGCATGTATGTAGTGTTATTTTCTCCTTTCTTTCGTTCATGTTGTATTCTAAAGATGTAGATATATAGATGTTGGCAAACTTGAACTTCTATAACATTTCAAGAACAAGAGTCAACAATTAGGAGAACAAGAGAGAGTCAACAAAGCGAGAGAGAGACAGAGAGAGAGAGAGAATTCAAAGCGAAAAAGATGTAGAAAGAGAGAAACAGAGACCTGCATATACTTTCTTTAGCTCATAAGCGTAGCACAACTGCGAACGTTGGAGAGCTCTTCAATCAGATGCGCGAAAATGCCGATCGAAGAGCCTCCAACGTTTAAATTTTTTTTCGTCAACAGACCGTCGTGTAAGCAATGCTAGATGCGTCGCATAAACGACGTGCAGATAGCGTCGCTTATGCGATGTACGAAGCGTCGCTTAAGCGACACTTTTGGAACCCACCCACGTATAAGCAACACTACAGCGAGCGTCGCAGGTCCCATCGCAGTACAAGTCACAAAACGCATCGTTCACTTCGTTGTTTAATCAACGGTCCGCGCGCGACGCTCATTACGACGCATGTTGCAATTTTATAGCGACGAATTTGTGTCTCCTTAACCGTCGCTATACGCCCGTATTCCTTGTAGTGATAGGAACTTCTATAGTGTCATTGGAAAGATAAAAGGGCCCACAACTCAACTCTGAAGCTACAAGAGGCTGGTACTAAGCATGATTTGGTAGTACATACTCAATTCTTGAAGTTTCCATCCATCTTTCCCAACATTTAGCAACCAATTCTAGACAGCTCTTAATGACATGATGATTTGCTTTACAATATTTGCAAAAAAATTTCTGTTTTCTAATTTCTTCTCATCTTTGTCTTCCTTCTTTGAATGAGAAGCATTTGCAGATTTCTGCTTACTCGTAGAAGAGATCCATGTACCTTTGCCTTTCTAACTAGCCAGGAAAGCTTGATCTGCAACATGCATAATAGACGTGTTCTGCCTAGAGTGGTCTTTCTACAACAAAACAGAGACTAACTCCTCAAATGACAAGGCATTTGGATTGCCTTTCATCATAAAACGAAGAGTAGAAGCAAAACTGAGCAGTAGGAAGAACATTTAAAACGGTCTGCACAAGTGAGCTATCTAGTATAATTTCATTAGCAGAAATCAACTATTCTTTCAAATTCTTGATCTTTGTGAGAAAAACCTCCATAGAATCACCTTCATTCATGTGCTCACTCTTCAATTGTTTTCGGAGGTAAGCAAAATGAGCCTCATTCCTAGCCTGGTACAATGTGGTAAGTGTATCCCAAGCATCCTTAGGTGTTCTCCAATAGCGAATGTGAGGAATAATGGAAGGTTTGACACACAAAGCTATCAATGCATGTACCTGAGCATCTCTAGCATCCCAAGGAATTTTCTCTGCAATAGGTGCAATAGAAACAACACCACGAATAGGAATTTGGAGAATAACATCATCTTTGACACCATCTCGATCAGCTCCAACACCTATATTTGTAGTACTTGTATTCCCAGGTGTAACAAGACATCTTTCAACACCCTGCACAATATTCTATAATCCTTTTGCAACCAATACATGATGCTCCATACAAGCCCATAATGGGTACTTGGTACCATCGCACTTATCCTCAACAACCAACATACATGATACATCACTACTTTTAGCCATGGCCGGTGACTAGAATACCTTGATGCAGAAAATTGATTGTATCTCAAAAAGTTGAACAAAACTACCCAAGTGAGTTTTGCTAGACGTGTAGCAGACTTCGAGACGCTTATAGTGGTGAACCGAAACTAGTATATATCTTTGGCACAAAAAGATGAAATAGCTTGCACAAACGATGCAATAGTGCGTTCAAAGGCTGAAACGAGCTCAGATCATGATTCTGAGACTGCAATCAAAGAGGTGTAGACAACACCCTAGATTGAGCGGTGATGTGCTCTGATACCAATTGTTGGATTTAGACGTTTGCGGAAGCATGCAAAGAACACAAGGAAGAAGAAGAAGAAGCTTGGAGAACAACAAACAATTTTAAATGTATTACCACTAGAATGTACAAAGATAAGCAGCCCATTAGGGCAATAGGCATATATACAAGCCGGGGGGAAAAAACCTCCTAAAGAGGGAAAAAAGTGCCCCGGTGGTCCTAGAGTGCTCACACACATCACAACCTAAATATATCAATAACTCTTAACCTTACCCTTACCATGTCTCCAAAGATAACCATTATGTAGGAAAAAATTGTAAGCTCGTTTCCTAATGTTATGGAATCTATTCATAGTCTAGCTAGATAGAGGTTGCAGTGAACTCAAATACTTTCCTATGTCTCTCCATTCATCTTCGTACTCAGACTCATGAAATTGCTCATACTCGCATACATGTGGAACATAGTCAACTAAGTTCACATTCTTTATTAGATCACTTTCAAGATCATCATCAAATCTAGCTCTCAATAACATATCAACAATTGAATTTGACTTACTTAAATATGAACTTACTCAGGATTTATGAACTTAATATATGAGATCCATCTAAGCATGGCTATATCAGGAGATGAACAATTGGCTACCATTCGAATGAGAGGCAAACAATCAGTCTCAACTTTGACATTTGCAATAGTGAAATATTATGTCTATTTTCAAAGCTATTATCATACCCCATAGTTCTCATTTGATTTATGGATCCTTTTGTTGTGTTTCATGTCAAATTTTAGCCCCGAACCTAATTGCATATCTATTCCCTTCACTATCATCTTGACTTATGACCGAACTTATACCAATAGGACTAGTATCAAGAGTCAATATAATAGGTTTGCTAATAGAATAGTCTACACGCTTAAGGATGGGAGCAGCAAGATATAATTTCTTCAATTTATGCATAGCTTGTGTGTGCTTTTCTGTCTTAATAAATTTTCGTTTCTTCCTCAACAAGTCATAGAGACAATTAGCAACATGAGCAAAGTGTGGGATCCAAAGAACATAAAAGATGCAAGAACCAAGAAATCTTCGTACATCACTCATGTGGTTACACAGTTCAGAAATCTCACGAATGGCATCAACTTTTACTGGGTATGGCTTTCACCCATAATGACCACATAAATGTCCGACAATAAGAACCTCGTTGACACCAAAAACAGATTTTTCTATGGAAAATGTGAGACCTACCTCTTCAAATCTTTGAAATATCCATTCACAATCAGAGATATGGTCAAGAAGAAATATAGGACTACAAGAATTAATGTCCTTTACATGTTCCTCAGTCCCTTTAATTGGAACATCATCAAGGAATGCCATGGTTATATGAGGGATAAAATCATGTAAGACCATATTCATAGCACTCATCATATGAGCCACAAAATTAGTCCCTCCTTGAGGTAAAGTACACATTCGCACTAAGCCTAAAGAAGTTTTCATTGTGGTTATATATTTTTTGAGATTTTTGGATAATTGACTTTTATGAAGAAAATCTAATCTACAATGTGGAAAACAAAGTGACAAACTATTGTACAGGTTGGTTGGTTGCGAGATGTCAAACCAATTTCCACTCTTGTCCTGCTCAACAATGGATTCTATCCAAAATTTTGATCATATGTAGCTCCAAACATGAATAGAGGTGCACAATCGCTACAAGCATGCTCATGACCCTGAGTAACAATAGGTTTCTTTCTAATTGACAATCAATTCATAGGATGATTCACTCCTACTGCCACGACTTGAAGTGATTGCATTCCATCCTTAGACTTAATTCTAGCATAGGTAGACCCATCATCCATGGCTTTAGTTTCCAAACGACTGATCTCACAAATAAAGGGTTGACCTAAGAGAAATTCATAGGAGCAATTATCTTGAATAAAAAAGTGAAATTCTTCTGTGATTCCTCCTGTGGATATGGGCACACTAGTACAAGCTCTATAGATGGTACCTACACCATTATCTGTAGTTCTCATATGCCGTTCACAATCTTTATCTATGGGCCATCGGAACTTTTCATAGACTTCACTTGAAATCACATTGATTTCAGAGCCAAAATCTACTAATGCATTTACAGTGATAGCATCTTATCATTTCCTATTTTAACATGCATCTCTGATGTACCTCTAGACCAAAATTTTCTTTTAAAGTGACTTTTATGATATTTTTCATGATTTTCATGGTCAAGTTGAATAGTTCCTAAGAAATTTTTATGAGCATTTACTTCATCATCATCAAGGTCCTCTTCATAAAATTCATCAAATTTTAAGGCTTCATTCATAGCTTGATCTGGATCTAGAAAATCTTGCATCTTAGTATCTAGATTAAGTTAAAACATCTTCCTTTTAATTAGGGGCATAAAGTTATGTTTAAAAACAGGCTTTCCAATAGAGAAAACTTGTTCTTAAGACATAGTCACTTGAATCTTAAGCAAAATGTCATCTAAAATCTCCATAGGATCTACTTTTCTCTCAATTTCTGAAATCAAGATAGCTTTAGGTTTTCTCTTTGGTTTCTTTTGATTTTGCTAAGGATCTTGTCTTTGTTCATGTTCTTGTGTTTGGTCTTGAGTTTGTTTTGATTGTTCTTGTTTCTCTAAAAGCTTTGGTTCTGTTTTTCTTTGCTTTGTCTTCTTACCTTTTTGTTTCTCCTCTTGTTTTTGTTCATTTTGTTGTGGTTCTTGTTTTTTATCTTTGGGTTGTGATGTTTCCCCTTGCTCTATGATGGTTTCTATTCCCTTTGAGGTTTGTTTTTGATTCACTCTTCTTTAACTAGACTCACTTTCATCTCTTTTTTGGTTTCGTTCTACATTGGATATGTGAGAAATAAGAGATTGATCCTCTATCGGTGACTCCCAAACCGTTATTCTCCTAATCTCATCTCGTGCTCTTACTAAGGCCTCTACAGAAAAGTCAACTTCCTTTGTGGGTTTACTTGATTCTACTTCTTGTTCATCAATAGCTTCTAGTTTCACCCCTCTAGTTCTTAGATCTATTATGGTTATATTTTAATAGTGTTTTTTTCATTCTTCCCTTACCATAATTTACTTGCAAAGGTACCCTAGATCGATAGTCACATATTTTCTTGTCTATGTCTATTACTAATCGTTGCTCCTTAGCAGCCTTCAATAGTTCATAATCTCTCGAAAAGTTCTCTAATGAATCACACCAAGGAAATATATGAGGACCATGCACAAAACCATTTTGATTTGAGGATTTTGATTAACCTATGTTGAGAAATTTTGAAATTGAGGACTTTTTTGATAAGGTACTAGTTGAACAAGATAATTAGGATTTTGATAAGGCAATTCATGTATTTGAGGAGTTTGGAGAGCAACATGAACTTAAGGTGCAAGAGGACCTTCCATAGTATACCATTGATGATTTTGAGGATTTTTAAAAGGTGTTTCAGAAGCTTGAGGATACATGTTTTGATACATTTGAGGATTTTGCACATGAGGATGAGGATTTTGCACTAACGGATTATCCATTGGAGATACTTGATATGCTTGAGTAGGAGCTACTTGTGGATTTTGATGGGGAGCTATAACATGTTGATTAGGTTCTTGAAAAGATATTAGGTTCATTTGATTTTCGAAAGTTTTGATCTAATTTGATTCTAAGGCATCTACAGTCCTGACCAAATTGGATTGTGTAGCAATAAGAATTTCCATTTGCTTAGTGAGAATTTCCAGTTGAGATTGCTCAACTACACTTTTATTTGGCTCTACTTTAAAACCTTGACTAGGCTCCATCATTTGAGGAATAGGAGTAGGGCCAAATAGCATATCATGGGATTGTTCTCTAACTTGCTCCTTAGCTTGTGGAATGCTAGCTTGAGGAAGACTAGTTTGCTCATAAAGCATGGATTTTCTTTGATATCTATGTGTTACAACCTCTACTACTTTATGCACTTTTTGCCAAATTGTCAGTAAGACCATAGCATTTATCAAGCACTTCTAGTCTTCGTTCAACTTCCCTACGAGTTTTAGGATGAAGAAGTTTAAGAAAATTGATCACAAGATCAGGTTCCAAAGTTATCTTATCCTCATTAGGAAGTTGTTCATAGCATCTAATATACTCATTTTGTAAGTAAGTAATAGTAGAGCTACAAGGCTTTGGGGAATTGACCCATAGTAAGAATCCATCCTGATTATGTTGGCTATAATCCTCAAGATAGAATTCTTTGAGCATCTCCTTTCTGAAGTCACTCCAAGGAAGACTATCATATTGAGTGACACGGGTTATGATAGAACTATCAACAATTTGTTCAAAGAATGTTATCAAAAAATCTTCGGGAAGACCAAAAATCATAGCTTGCTCTTGAAACAAATCTAAGTAGCTCGTGATGTTGATGCCATTGAATTTTCCTTTTTCTCTCAACATAGAAGATACTTTTCTGTGGTGTTGTTTCTCAACAATAAGGGATTTGAATCTTTCCTCCATCTTATGTGAATGTGCAAGTGATGCACGATGTTCTAGATCTCTCACAAATGTGTTTACTTCATGACAAAGATGTGCATGATATTGTGAGAAATCGAATACAACTCTCAAGAATGATGATGATGATATGATGAGGATAAAAAATATGCAACAAAGGATATGGAACACAACCTCCCAACAAGATCAGGAGCAAATTCCATGAAGCGATTCACGTCGGGTTCAAATGTGGAGGTGATCACAATTTGGGTGGATCGGGTCCGATCACATCACTTGCAGTGTATGAAGCTAGTGAGTGTTGGAAGACCTTTGTGATCAAAATGTGAAGGTGAAGATGAAGTTGGATATGGAAAGGAGAGATGTCATGATTTGATTATGAGAAGGGGGAACATATGGATGTATGCATGATGACAACAAAAAGAAAACCACACACATGAATCAATCTTGAAAGGAAGAATGGTCCAAGAATGGAGCTTCTTATACACTTTCAAAATTTAATTCATATGCATGGGTTCTTGTGGATGTATGCATGATGAGAACAAGAAGAGAACCACACACATGAAAAGAAGTTTGAAAGGAAAATGGTCCAAGAATGCAACTTCTTATACACTTTCAAAACTGAAATGTATGCATGGGTTTTTGTGGGTGGTATGAATGTATGTGGGTCACGATATATGAATGAATAGAAACCTTTTCTTTCAATCTCAATGGATCATCCTCACTGGTTCAATGCAAGACTATGAAGCCTTCTCACACATAGAAGGAGATAGAAGGAGACATGTAAAAATGTATAAGAGACTAAGAGAGAGGAGACAAGAGAGATGCATTAAAAGATATTGTAATGACATACATGTACATGAATATTGTGACATGTAAAGCTAAGCATTCTACTGGTCAAAGGTGATCCGCACAACCCTCTCATCATGAGAGTTCAATCGAATGTCACATGTAAGAGGATAGGTTCCAATTCATTGACTCTATATCTTTCTAGGATCGTAATGTGTTTCTAAAGAAGTCTAAGAGTCATAAAACCAAGTCTAGCTCACTCACACGCTCCACTGAGGGTGAGCAAAGAAAGAGGAACCATTGGGTTTATGAGCCTATCCTAGAGTGGAAGCCTAAAGTTGATTCTAGGAACTATGCTCTTCCTAGCCCACCTTGGATCCTCACACACTCAACTAAGGATGATCATCTCAAGGAAACCATTTGCTAGAAAGGGCCCTATGTAAGCCTAAAAATAATGTTCTACAAGTTTGGAGGGGGTCTTTATAGTGTTTTGAATGAATTTGGGTCCTTGCATCTAGAGAAATCAACTCCCAACCCTAATATCAAGTGCTTTTCATTACAACCATTAGATTTATCAAATGGATGGATAAAATTGGTTATTTATATGATATCTAGGGCAAAGGGGGGAAAATAAGGTCCATTCATTCTCCACCATTGGATCTGGGGCTGATCTAGGCCATCGGATCAGTGCTGACATCAATTTGGATAAGATAAGATTCTATTTTTGGACAAACTTTACATCTCCACCCTTGAATGTGAGCTCATCCTGACCATACAACATCGTTCAATCATTGTGTGCCATGTGGTAGCCCTTCAAGCCTTCAATTTGCTTATTCAACGAAACTATGATGACCTTAAAAACTCGATTTTGTGCTCTTTGACCCTCCAAATAACCTTTGATGAAGATGAAAATTTGTAGAGCTATGTTTTCAAAGGTCTCCTTTAGGAATACGCAAAAAGAAACTCACATCTGAATCTCCCTTATACAAGTTTGACTACATTTGGAAGTTAGCAAGGTGGCATTAAGGTATATAGGGAGCTCTAATAGCCTTGACAATTTGTACAAATATGTAGCCACATATGATTTTTATACATGCCAAACCATATGGCTAACAAAAATTCCTATACAAGATTTTGTAGGCTATAGACTCCCTTTGATAGGCTTTATACGTATATAAATTTTCATTGGATTTGGAGATATTGAAATTTTTGTCCTAATTTCTAGAATTTGACCAACTTTGACTGCTACCCTGGATTTTCTTGATTTCTTCCAACGTTTGCATGTGAACTCTCTTTGATCCTTGGTGCATCTTGGACTTCTTAGGGAATTCTGTCTACCTTCACCAAATGTGTTTCCTGTAGGCCTCCATGAATAAGAGAGGAGAGAAAATCTTGACAACAACGCATTCTTTGGAGAATCTTTCCATGAATTATTTGGTGAGGATTTAAGGCAAATCAATTCCTAAAACATTTGGAACACTTTTAGGTATAGACTTGGCTCCAACAAAAAGGCTATAAAAAAGGACCATCTAGTCACGTGGATTGCAACGAGATATAGCATAGATTTTAGAGCAATTTGTGAGGTATATTGAGCTCACATTAAAGCTCATTGGTTACACTCATATTGTGCAATCATTCACTTCCAATGTCAATGTAATTTATAAGAACTAATACGTATAGTTTTCTCATATCTCATCTCTAATGTATCACTCAGAACAGTGAACTTGTTTGATCTATTTCTCAGTGTCTACTTGATCATTTTTAGTGATTTAAGTTGATATAGATTCATCAAAAAAATTATGTTCTTGCTACAAAGTCTCATGTTATATTCCTCCCCCAATCTCGAGTTATGTGCAAAACATTACTCTATAGTCTGCATACTGCTAACTCCCTAAAATTTCGAGATGCATCTTAGTTTTGCTAAGCATCATTCTCTGATCATAATTGATCATTTCTAGTTAAATAACTTGTGGAAGTTAGTTATCATAGTCAATTAGAAATCATCAAAAGTATTTTGCCTAATTGTTATCAATGAAGGAGTACTGTTCATTTTCCTGAGCAGGTGTGGTGACCAAAATAACAAGTTTTTGGTTCATAGTTAAACTCCAAGTTATCTTTTTTGATCCACTAATTTGAGCATCATCTTCTGAATTACATGGGTGATTATTTGTGCTTCTTAGAAAGCTCAAAGGGTCTACTTTGAACTCCTCAACTTAGTTTTAGCTGGTGTGAAGCAAGAATTTTCAGCACCATCTCATCTCTAGAAGATGTCCACCATCTCCTCCTATAGTGGTATCAAAGCAACATCAAGGTAGAATGGGAGATGGGTTTCCATCATTCATTGACAAATTGAATAGGGGCAATTATCTAGCTTGGTCCCTAAGGATGAAGGCTTACCTCTAAGGAAGAAGCTTGTATGGATACATATGGTGGAGATGAAGAAGTTCCAACCTTTAGAAGCAAAATCAACCTACAAGAGAGGAGCAAGAGCGACTAACTGCATGGTGTGCAAATGATGCTCTAGCCGGGTCTTACATACTCAATTCAATATCTGATTTTTTGTTACCTCATATTAGGAATTGTAAGACTTCCCAAGAGACTTGGGAAGTAGTATCTCCATACTTCTCATCAAATACAAGGGCCAAAAGAAACCAGCTTTGCATGAAGTTCACAACCTTGAAGAAGCAACCAAAGCAAAGTGTAGCTGACTATGTGATGAAGATGAAGGATGTAGCTGATCAACTTGGAAGTATTGGAGAAGAAATAGAAGAAAAGAAAATCGTAAGGTAGATCATAAATGGCATCAAGGCTGATGACAAATGGGAGTTTTTTACCATAGCAATGGTGTTGGGAGTGATGGTTGGATGCACTCAAGAAATGAGTTGGTGCTGTTATACCTGCTTCACACCACCCCTCCTTTGATTCCATAAATGATTAGTACACACCTTGAGCTTCCAAATGATACCAAGAAACCATATATGTACTTTGCAAATGATTTGTGAAATGATTAAACCAAAACAGATAACTTGGTTCCTTCTCAGATCCAAAAAACTTGCTATTTTTGTTGTGATACCTGCTCAGTGTTATGCTCAGTGTGACCAGTACACTTGCAATTGAAACAATTCCTTTTGGGAGTATTGAAGTACCTTAATAAGCTACCATTTGCAAGTGGAATGAGCAGAAATGATAAACCACATCCAGAGAAATTGATTTAGCAAAATTATGATTACCCCCGACTTTTTAGGAGAGTTGCAGAGATAGACCAGTGTGCACTTTGAAGCCGATTTCTCCCAAATGGCTGAATGAAATCTCCTGAAATTTTGTATATTTGTAGAAGACCTTGAGCTGGTTGCAACGAGCTATTAAACTCTTGATTTGGTTCAGTGAGCACTGAGAAATGCTCCTTGGAAGTTGACAGACTTGAAGTAGAAAACACAGAGAACCAGATATGATGAATGTGTATATATCTATTGATTGATATGATTATACAAACTCATTAGCATGACAAGCATAGCTAATTGAGGTGTGGTGGTGTAGGCTATGGAGTAGCACTAACACACACACAGTTACAACAGTAGAATCCCTCGGGGAGTGAGCTAAAAATGAGTGACACACCCGCGAGATTTTTCTCTCCACTTTTATATGAGTTGAAGCTTAATTTGAATTTCAAATTCAAACTTAGGCTCCCTAGAATATCTCTACTAAAAGTAGGGAGATATTCTCTCCATTTACATCATTCAATTTCCACGACTAATCAAGTAGGTAACTGATTTCAAGTAGATGCCAAGTCACTAAGACTTTTACAATGAGTAAGAGGTAAGAACTCCTAAGCATATGTTCATATGAACCTTGCTTCAAGTGAAGCCTTGATAAAGCTTTGTCCAAGCTAGTCTTCCATGATTCCAAGCCAATGTGTGAAGGCTTGTTATGCACCAACAGCTCCCCCTCAAGCCAAACACTTTGGCTTAAGTCTTCATCTTCAATCTTCAATTACTTCCTGCAATCCAATCATAGATTTGAATCTGCATAGCTTGTTTCCATCTAATGCCTTTGTAAGTAAATCTGCACATTGCATATTAGTAGACACATAAGTCAATTGAATCTCTTTGCTAAGTAACTTCTCTCTCACATAGTGGTAATGAACCTCTATGTGTTTGGTTCTGGCATGATAAATTGGATTAGCTGCAAGGTGAAGAGAGCTAGTGTTATCTCCAAAAATAATTGGTGGTCTAGTGTATAGACCTAACTCTGTATATAGAAGCTTCAACCAGATAGCTTCTTGAGTGGCATTGGCAAGCCGTCTATACTCAGCTTCAGTGGATGATAATGCCACTGTAGGTTGTTTCTTGGCTGACCAAGAAATAGGCTTATCTCCTGCAAAACAAATGTATCCTGAAGTGCTTCTCCTATCATCCTTGCATCCTGCCCAATCTGCATCTGAATAAACTTTAATATCAATATCTGATGTATATGGAAAGTACAAACCATGACTTTGAGTTCCCTTCAGATACTTCAAGATCTTCTTTGCTGCCTCTAGGTGAGGTATTCTTGGTTTGTGCATGAATTGACTAAGCACACTAACTCCATATGCTATGTCAATTCTTGTCAAGGTAGCATAGTTCAAACTACCTACCATACTTTGGTATTCTGTAATGTCTTGGACTTCTTCTCCTTCATGAGCACTTAGCTTTAGGTTGACCTCCATTGGAGTAGTAGATACTTTAGCATCCTGCAAACCAAACTTCTTGACCATATCCTGCACATACTTCTTTTGAGTGATATATATACCTGAGTTGGTGTAGACTAACTCAAGACCTAAGAAGTACTTCAATAATCCAAGATCACTAATCTTGAATTCTTTCATCATCTGTCCTTTGATGTGCCTAATTCCATTGACATCATTGCCTGTAATGATGATGTCATCAACATAAACACACAAGTAGATTACCTCTGTACTACTTCTCTTTATGAATAGAGAAGTGTCTGCTTTGCTCATCACAAATCCTTGGTCTTGGAGGTAGGTTGTCAACCTGTAATTCCATGCTCTAGGTGCCTGCTTCAAACCATATAGAGACTTCTTCAATTTACAAACATAATGTACCTTTTTTGGATCTTCATAGCCAGGTGGTTGTGACATGTAGACTTCTTCAGATATCCATCCATTCAAGAAAGCATTCTTGACATCTAATTGGTACATATTCCAATTCTTGGATGTAGCTACACTCACCAATATTCTGATAGTTGGAATCTTGGCCACAGGAGAAAATGTCTCCTCATAATCAATGCCTTGGGTTTGTGCAAAACCCTTGGCTACCAACCTAGCTTTGTACCTGTTTATTGTTCCATCTGAATTCTTCTTTAGTTTGTAGATCCATCTGGATCCTATTACCTTCATAGAGTCTTTCTTGGGTACCAAGTCCCAAGTATCACTTTCCTTGAGAGCTTCCATCTCTTCATCCATGGCTTCTTTCCATTCTGGTTTGGTAATTGCTTCTTCATAGGTACCTGATTCTTCATTCAACAAGTCCTTTGCAAGATATATAGAATGTTTAGTTACAAGTGATGTGTCATACCCAAATTTGATAGGCTTCTTCTTTTCTCTTTAAGATCTCCTCATTGCTTGGGTTGAGGATTCTGGTTTATCTTCTAGTTGCTTCATCTTCATCTTCCCTTTGGACTTCCAAGCCTTGTACTCCTCAAGATTTATTGTATCATCATCATCTGAGCTTGAATCTTCTTTCTGAATTGATTCCTCCTTGGTGAGCTTTGGGAAATCTCCTTCTATATCATAGGGTAGACTAACTTTCCTGCACTCATTCTCATACCATGAGTCATTCTCATCAAAGATGACATCTTTGCTTACCTTGAAACGTTTGTTTGTTGGGTTGTAGAATCTGTATCCCTTTTGGTTCAAATCATAACCAATGAAGATACATTTTTCAGCCTTAGGATCTAGCTTTCCCCTTACCTGTGAGGGAATATGCACATATGCTACACAACCAAAGATTTTGCAATGATCCAGAGAGGGTCTCTTACCATGCCAAGCTTCATATGGTGTCATGCCATCAAGTGATTTGGATGGCAACCTGTTTATGAGATAGGTGGCAGTGGATACACTCTCTGCCCAAAGATAATTTGGTAACTTTTTCTCATTAAGCATAGACCTAGCTGTTTCTACTATGAGTCTATTCCTTCTTTCAGCTACCCCATTTTGTTCAGGTGAGTACCTTGTAGTAATCTCCCTTTTGATGGCTCTTTCCTGCAAGAAATCTTCAAACTCATTTGAGAAGTACTCTCCACCATCTGACCTTAGCCTCTTCAAGCTTCTTCCTGTTTGATTTTCAACAAGTGCAAGATACCTCTTGAAACAATTAAACACTTCATCTTTATGCTTCATAAAGTATAAAATGGTCCACCTGCTATAATCATCAATGAAGGACACATAATACCTTGAACCTGAAATAGAAGGGTCCTTGCTAGGTCCCCAAACATCTGTGTGTACCAAGTCTAGGTAGTCTTCATGCATGAAACCTTTCCTTGAATAGGGTAACCTGTGAGACTTACCAAATTGACATGATCCACACTTGTAAATCATGTGTTGCTTGGACACATTAGGTATCCCAAGCACACATTGATCCGTGCACATTTGCTTTAGGGTTCTTTCACCTATGTGCCCTAATCTCTTGTGCCATATTTCTAACTCTGAAAGTGTCTGATCCTTGTAATTATACAAAGCAATGTTCTTGGTGTCTTCTAGCTCAAAAGTAAACAATCTACCTGATTTCTCCCCTTTGGCTATCCTTCTGAATCCATGTCTTGGGTCCTCCACATATGCTCCATGTTGTGTGAATCTGACCTGCAAACCTTTCTCCACAATCTGACCAACACTCATTATATTCTTGGTGATGGTTGGTACATAGAGTACCCTGCTCAATAGATTCTGGTTACCATCACATGTCTTCACATTTCCAATCTTAACAACAGAATGTTTAGTGTCATCACCTGTTTGTACCTGATGTTTGCCCTTGGGCTCTTCCAAATCAGAAAGTAGTGCCACATTGCCAGCTACATGGTTAGAACATCCTGAGTCAATATAAAATAAATGATCATCATTTGTACCTGCCTTGGAGGTCATGTTCATGATCAATAGGGAGTCATCTTGCTCCTCTGTGTAGTTGTTGTAGTCTCTTCTATTTCTGAATCCACCTTGGTAATTTCCATTGTGGTTGTTGTTGTAATTGTTGTTGTATTGATTGTTGTATCCATTGTAGCCTTGGTGTTGATTAAATCTGCCTCTCCCTTGAGAGTATCCACCTCTTGAGTAGCCTCTTCCTCTCTGATTCTTGTAGTTCTTGTAGCATTCATCTGTGGTATGATTGGACAATCCACAAATGTTGCATTGTGATGAGTTGTAGGGTCTCCCCCTACCTGACTTACCTCCTCTGCCTCTTCCTCTAGATGATCTACCTCTCCCTGCATAATTAGCTTGGGAGGTAGAGCCTTCTTCATCCTGTTTCTTCCCTTTACCTTTATCTTTAACTTTCTTATCAGTATAGAGAGCAGAGGGGTTGTTACCTTTTGATTGATCTCCTGCCTTTGTAAACTTTGCTTCATGTGTAAATAGTTGGCCCATGAGTGTTGTGAGATCTGGGGTATGCATGTCCATATAGAGGTCCATTGCAGTGGTGAAACTTTCCCACTTATCATCTGCCTTGAGTCCATTTGTTACTTGCCTGACTATTTGCTCCTCTTCAATCTCCTCTCCAATGCTTGCTAATCGGTCTGCCACATCTTTGATCTTTGTCACATACTCTGAGAATGATTTCTTGGGCTGCTTCCTAAGGGTTGTGAATTCAATCCATAGTTGATTCTTTCTAGCCCTTGTGTTGGAAGAAAAGTAGTTTGACAAGGTTTCCCAAGTCTCTTGGGAAGTCTTACAGTTCCTTACATGTGGTAAAAGAAAATCAGATATAGAGTTTAAGAGATAAGACCTTGCCAAAGCATCTTTTGCACACCATTGGTTGAGCCTCTCATGTTCATCCTTTATAGGTAGTCCTCTAGTCTTGAATGAGGGCAATTCCTCATCTCCTGATATGTATCCAAATAAACTTCTGCCTTGTAGATAGGTCTTCATTCTCAATGACCAAGCTTGGTAGTTGTTCCTGTCCAATTTGTCAATGAATGAAGGGAAACCATCACCCATGTTTACCTTCTTTGCTCTGATACCACTGTTGGGAGTGATGGTTGGATGCACTCAAGAAATGAGTTGGTGCTGCTATACCTGCTTCACACCACCCCTCCTTTGATTCCAGAAATGCTTAGTACACACATTGAGCTTCCAAATGATACCAAGAAACCATATATGTACTTTGCAAATGATTTGTGAAATGATTAAACCAAAACAGATAACTTGGTTCCTTCACAGATCCAAAAAACTTGCTATTTTTTTTGTGATACCTGCTCAGTGTTATGCTCAGTGTGACCAGTACACTTGCAATTGAAACAATTCCTTTTGGGAGTATTAAAGTACCTTAATAAGCTAGCATTTGCAAGTGGAATGAGCAGAAATGATAAACCACATCCAGAGAAATTGATTTAGCAAAATTATGATTACCCCCGACTTTTTAGGAGAGTTGCAGAGATAGACCAGTGTGCACTTCGAAGCCGATTTCTCCCAAATGGCTGAATTAAATCTTCTGAAATTTTGTATGTTTGTAGAAGACCTTGAGCTGGTTCCAACGAGCTATTAAACTCTTGATTTGGTTCAGTGAGCACTGAGAAATGCTCCTTGGAAGTTGACAGACTTGAAGTAGAAAACACAGAGAACCAGATATGATGAATGTGTATATATCTATTGATTGATATGATTATACAAACTCATTAGCATGACAAGCATAGCTAATTGAGGTGTGGTGGTGTAGGCTATGGAGTAGCACTAACACACACACAGTTACAACAGTAGAATGCCTCGGGGAGTGAGCTAAAAATGAGTGACACACCCGCGAGATTTTTCTCTCCACTTTTATATGAGTTGAAGCTTAATTTGAATTTCAAATTCAAACTTAGGCTCCCTAGAATATCTCTACTAAAAGTAGGGAGATATTCTCTCCATTTACATCATTCAATTTCCACGACTAATCAAGTAGGTAACTGATTTCAAGTAGATGCCAAGTCACTAAGACTTTTACAATGAGTAAAAGGTAAGAACTCCTAAGCATATGTTCATATGAACCTTGCTTCAAGTGAAGCCTTGATAAAGCTTTGTCCAAGCTAGTCTTCCATGATTCCAAGCCAATGTGTGAAGGCTTGTTATGCACCAACAGCTCCCCCTCAAGCCAAACATTTTGGCTTAAGTCTTCATCTTCAATCTTCAATTACTTCCTGCAATCCAATCATAGATTTGAATCTGCATAGCTTGTTTCCATCTAATGCCTTTGTAAGTAAATCTGCACATTGCATATTAGTAGACACATAAGTCAATTGAATCTCTTTGCTAAGTAACTTCTCTCTCACATAGTGGTAATGAACCTCTATGTGTTTGGTTCTGGCATGATAAATTGGATTAGCTGCAAGGTGAAGAGAGCTAGTGTTATCTCCAAAAATAATTGGTGGTCTAGTGTATAGACCTAACTCTGTATATAGAAGCTTCAACCAGATAGCTTCTTGAGTGGCATTGGCAAGCCGTCTATACTCAGCTTCAATGGATGATAATGCCACTGTAGGTTGTTTCTTGGCTGACCAAGAAATAGGCTTATCTCCTGCAAAACAAATGTATCCTGAAGTGCTTCTCCTATCATCCTTGCATCCTGCCCAATCTGCATCTGAATAAACTTTAATATCAATATCTGATGTATATGGAAAGTACAAACCATGACTTTGAGTTCCCTTCAGATACTTCAAGATCTTCTTTGCTGCCTCTAGGTGAGGTATTCTTGGTTTGTGCATGAATTGACTAAGCACACTAACTCCATATGCTATGTCAATTCTTGTCAAGGTAGCATAGTTCAAACTACCTACCATACTTTGGTATTCTGTAATGTCTTGGACTTCTTCTCCTTCATGAGCACTTAGCTTTAGGTTGACCTCCATTGGAGTAGTAGATACTTTAGCATTCTGCAAACCAAACTTCTTGACCATATCCTGCACATACTTCTTTTGAGTGATATATATACCTGAGTTGGTGTAGACTAACTCAAGACCTAAGAAGTACTTCAATAATCCAAGATCACTAATCTTGAATTCTTTCATCATCTGTCCTTTGATGTGCCTAATTCCATTGACATCATTGCCTGTAATGATGATGTCATCAACATAAACACACAAGTAGATTACCTCTGTACTACTTCTCTTTATGAATAGAGAAGTGTCTGCTTTGCTCATCACAAATCCTTGGTCTTGGAGGTAGGTTTTCAACCTGTAATTCCATGCTCTAGGTGCCTGCTTCAAACCATATAGAGCCTTCTTCAATTTACAAACAAAATGTACCTTTTTTGGATCTTCATAGCCAGGTGGTTGTGACATGTAAACTTCTTCAGATATCCATCCATTCAAGAAAGCATTCTTGACATCTAATTGGTACATATTCCAATTCTTGGATGTAGCTACACTCACCAATATTCTGATAGTTGGCATCTTGGCCACAGGAGAAAATGTCTCCTCATAATCAATGCCTTGGGTTTGTGCAAAACCCTTGGCTACCAACCTAGCTTTGTACCTGTTTATTGTTCCATCTGACTTCTTCTTTAGTTTGTAGATCCATCTGGATCCTATTACCTTCATAGAGTCTTTCTTGGGTACCAAGTCCCAAGTATCACTTTCCTTGAGAGCTTCCATCTCTTCATCCATGGCTTCTTTCCATTCTGGTTTGGTAATTGCTTCTTCATAGGTACCTGGTTCTTCATTCAACAAGTCCTTTGCAAGATATATAGAATGTTTAGTTACAAGTGATGTGTCATACCCAAATCTGATAGGCTTCTTCTTTTCTCTTTGAGATCTCCTCATTGCTTGGGTTGAGGATTCTGGTTTATCTTCTAGTTGCTTCATCTTCATCTTCCCTTTGGACTTCCAAGCCTTGTACTCCTCAAGATTTATTGTATCATCATCATCTGAGCTTGAATCTTCTTTCTGAATTGATTCCTCCTTGGTGAGCTTTGGGAAATCTCCTTCTATATCATAGGGTAGACTAACTTTCCTGCACTCATTCTCATACCATGAGTCATTCTCATCAAAGATGACATCTTTGCTTACCTTGAAACCTTTTTTTGTTGGGTTGTAGAATCTGTATCCCTTTTGGTTCAAATCATAACCAATGAAGATACATTTTTCAGCCTTAGGATCTAGCTTTCCCCTTACCTGTGAGGGAATATGCACATATGCTACACAACCAAAGATTTTGCAATGATCCAGAGAGGGTCTCTTACCATGCCAAGCTTCATATGGTGTCATGCCATCAAGTGATTTGGATGGCAACTTGTTTATGAGATAGGTGGCAGTGGATACACTCTCTGCCCAAAGATAATTTGGTAACTTTTTCTCATTAAGCATAGACACTAAGTAGTCAGTAGATCAAAAGATTGAAAATGTTAAAGCATTTGATGGTAACATGAATCTTCTAAGTAGGGTATAGTATGTGCAACAATAACCAAGAATCTAATTAGTGTTGGATATATTGTTGAGAAGGGTTTATAGGTTAAATTCACAAGGCATGGAGCATAAGTGGAGGAGCCTCAACAAGGCTCCAAGAGGATTGCAAAAGGTGAGAAATCTGGTAGACCTTTTACCTTTGAAGTTGCAGATACAAGAAATATTGCTCTCTTCAGTTATAAGGAGCAAATCCTATCTAAATTGGAGATATGGCATACGAGACTAGGACATATAGGTGAAAGTACATTGAAGCAAATATGTAGGGATTAGAATGTGCTTGGCATCCCAAATGTGTCCAAGCAACACATGATTTACAAATGTGGAGCATGCCAATTTGGCAAGTCACCATTCAATAAAAGAGGATACATGTAGAAAGACTTCTTGGAGCTTGTACACACAGATGTGTGGGGTCCTAGTAGAGAGCCATCAATTTTAGGGTGAAGGTATTATGTTTTATTCATAGATGACTATAGTAGGTGGACAATACTTTATTTTATAAATCATGAAGGTGAATTCTTCACTTTTTTCAAGAAGTTTTTGCCATTGGTTGAGAATGAAACATGTAAAAATTTGAAGAGGCTCAGATCTGATGGAGGTAATGAGTATTTCTCACATGAGTTTGACTCCTTCTTATAGGATAGAGGCATAAAGAAAGAGATTACAACAAGGTACACTACTGAACAAAATGGATTGGCAAAGAGAAGAAATAGATTAATAGTAGAGGCTACAAGATCAATGTTGAATGAGAAAAAACTTCCTAATTATCTATGGGTATAGGCTATTTCCAAATCCACTTACCTAATCAATAGGCTTCCATCCAAATCT